>OMNW01019458.1:23957-35455 GCA_900303245.1 Selene dorsalis | reverse complement strand
TGTGGTAGGTCTCTCCCAGCATGCGGTCCGCGGAGCTCACGGAAACGGCGTTGAGCATGAAGAACGTCCAACGAGACGCCGGCGGCCTCTGGACCACCTTTGAAGTCATTGAGAACGGAGAGCTAGGTATTCAGGATTTTCCCGTTAAAGACTGATAATGGTTTATATACATGCGATATTTGAAAACCGTCTCTCTTTGGTTGTGCTGCTTGGTTCACCTCAGGTAATTTCTCTTAAGGTTCACAAGCAAATAAAAAATGGAGACAGCTAGCTTTCATTCATATGCTGCCAATTTGCATTAGGAGCCAGCAAGTTGTAAATTGGCACTTGTCCTATTTGAGAGTAACACTCCTCTTGTAAGGCCAGGGGAGAGCATTTAAATAAGTTTTGGGGTAATCTCCCTGCCTCCATGATTGCATTATCAACACAGCATTAGAAATGTTTATTCGTAACTTATAGTATCTGCAAAAAGCGACTTCATTAGGGCTTCTCAGAATCTATTTGGAGACATTAAACAAGCATTTTATTTTAATCAACCAGAAGTGCATCTTCAGGAATGAAATACCGCTTTTTCTTTTTCTTTTTTTTTTCCCTCCCGAGTCGAGGAGTTCTTATTCTTTAATTGAAGTGCTGCAGTGGATTAATAGAGACCAGACAAATGTGATTATGTTTCTTTACACTCATCTTGATGAAAATGATTTCCTCTGCCATTGCAATCTGCAGTTTTGTTTTCGTTTCACCCGTGTTGATGTACAATGAATTGATTCATATTTCCAACGTATCATGGCAGTAATATGTTATTTCCTTTTTTAGTTTTTTCATTTAGATTAAGTTTTCAAGCCTCTGCTTTTAATTACGGGCTTGTATCGGCTGTGGCACTATAACCTATAAACCATGTACTACTGTATGCTTATTTTTCTTGTCATTAGACACCTGTTGGGTGGTTACAGCGGAACGTCTCTGAACTTTCCACCAACATCTCGAGTTTATCCACTTTGTGATTGATGTGTCACATCAGCATTTAAATGGCTATTTCCATGCAGGGCACATGGAAAGATCACACTTCCTCTCATCTGAGGACCTCGTGATTAGAAGATTATGCTATCTCTCTAATGAACCAGTCTCTCTGAACATGGGAGCATACTGGGAAATTAGCCAAGCATCGTCAGTTTGATGATATGCACATTAATTAATCATCTTTAGAATCATATGTCATAAATTACCTTAATCTTCCTTGCATGATCAACCTAGGGAGCTGACCCACCTCATCCTGCATTAATATGCGCTGATGGCACCTTGCATGCTCGCATTTGATCGCAGCACGGGGAAGTCAAAGTTGAGCTTTGTCGCGGAGTTGCTTAGCTGGCGGTCCCTGCGCACTCCTCATCAGTTCACTCAGAGTTTACACCACGCTCTCATGTTTGTTTCTCTCCTCACAAAGTTACAGAGGGCACGCTGTCCTCCTCTAAAAACGAAGGTGCGTTGAATATAGAATATATTTGCTGACGGTTCAGCATATTTTCCATGGCCAAGACAATATGTCTGTGGAAGAGTAAACAGTCGAGCTATTTTGAAGGCAGTAGCGTGACAGGTTTTGCTCATAAAACCATAAAGAAGGGAGGGAAACTGCGTTAATTAGCCATTTTGGGGGGATAGCTACAGATAAACACTGTTATCGAGGACAATAGGCAGAAAAGGGGAGCTAATATTTGTTGGGAAATGAGGAACTAATTCCATGGCCTGGGTCTGCAGAGATTCCAGAGAGAAGATAAGCTTGCTGTTATGAATAAGTTATGCCATTGTGGCTCCTTTTACCTCCTTCGGTTATGAAAAACAGGGGGAGTGCAGAGATGGAGGCATCAGAGCAGGGGTGGTGGTACACAAATTATCTGCCTTCTAATTTTTTTTTTTTTTTTTTTTCCTTTTGCTGATAGCATGTACCCTGTTCACCATTTAGGAAGAGATAATAGGTCTATTTTGCACATGAGTGTGTTTTTATAATCAGGTCCTGATATGCTGGAGATAATTTAAACTACTCTGTGATGAAAATGAGGAGAACAACAACATAATTTTGTTATTTGGTTAACAAGAATCGGTCATGGATTTTATGATATGAGGTTGTGATTTTGTGTCATGTATTTATAATTCATGTAACACCCGGAGGCAGAAGTGGCTTTGTTGTGGGTGGTTTAGCTTTTCTGACCGCTGTTGTTGTTGTTTGACCATTTCTGTTTCTTCACAGATTCACTGTTGCTCCTAATAATTTTCTTCCCTTTGATCTGATATTTTCTTTTTCTTTTTTTTTTTATTTTCAACAGAGCGGCCGTTGCACCACAGTGAAAAGGTTCTTGAGCAGGTGTTGGAGTGGTGTAGCTTGGACTGTCCCAGCTCAGCTTTTCTTGTTATAAAGAAGTTTGCAGGGGCCACAAGAGGGACTGATGGGAAAGGTTAAGTATGCTATTGATCGTACACAGCCCTTAAAAGTGTTGCCTTTTTTAATAGAGAGTTTTTATACAGCATTTGTGCTGTTTTGTATTTGTCTTTTAGGACTACTTTTTCATTAATGTATTCTATCTACTCTATAATCATCAGATCAGTTATTCTATACCAGTTATTCCCTACAGCTTTTACCCTAAGAGGAAGGATGCAGTGAGCAGGCATGTAGGAAGATTGAAGTAAATAAACTAGTTATATTTTTTGATATATATCATTATCAAACACTATGTATTACTACATTCAGTCAGCTGTAACACCTTGATACCATGTGTTGTGACAGATTGCCTTGTGCTGTTTAGTTGAATGTAAATGGAATCCTAAAAATGCTGATTCGCATATTACGCAATCTAGCAACATTTAGTGACTTTTCAGGTGGGCTCTAGCTATTGAAGTAGTTGATAACACTGGTATACACTAAACATAGGAAGCTTAAAGTAATGGATAAATAGCTAAAATAGTTAGCTGATTAATCTAAATTGTTTAATAAACAGTTCAATAGTTAGCTCAAGTTAATGGATAAGTAATAAAAATAGTTGGCTTAAAGTAATGGGTAAATAGCTGAAATAGCTGAATATAGCTAACAGATTACATGGAGCTCTGATCAATATCAGACCATTCTTGAATAACTCCCAGAACCAATTGTGGCATCTTTAAATGATATAAGTGAACTGAGAGAAGAAAAAAAAAGCATAAAATAAAAAATATTTAACTAAACCATCACATTTTTTCTTCACAAAGTAGTGTAAGGGTAGTGCTTCTACTTTGGACAGATAGAAAAATCATCTTCTGTAATTGATTTCATTGTGTGTTGCTGCAGCAGACCACAGGCAGTTTATTAAAGGCAACTATCTGAAGTTCAACGATGGATCCTCCAAACTGCTGTCTGGGCACAAATTCCAAGACAAATATGTTGTACTGCGTGCAGAGAAGCTGCTGCTCTACAGAGATATCAAAGTGAGCACACTTTTATTTCCAGCTTAATCTACCGCCACATCTACTGCAAAGGCTCGCCACCATTCTTTTTTTTTGCATGCACACACAAAGTATCTGGCAAGCAGAGTGAGCCTTGGATCATGAGGGAATTTAAAAAGGTTATAAAACTGCTTAAGACAAGAAAATGTGTCAAAACTGTGCCTGCATGACTGCAACCACACAGATCGAAACGCCACCCAAACCCTGCTTCACATCCCTGGCGACATGTCCGTCTCTGGGTTCCAGATCTTGGCCTTAAGGAGGAATATAAAACACACTTGTGGCAGTGGTCTTCCCACTCCATTTTGAAAAAGAAGAATACAGCTTGTTCCCTGGAGGGCATTTCTTCTCAGCACATTTCTGCAGTTGAAACATGGGATTCGTAAAAGTAGTGAGAAGAAGTGTTAATAATTGATGGAGGTGCAGTAATTCTGCACGGAGGGAGGGGCGACTGAGTGGGGCTTTTACTGAGGGCTTTTTTTAAATATCAGGTTGCACACAATTGTAGCTAATTACTGCGTGAATGCGAGGGAAATTAGAAGTGTTACTGAAATTTAATTGTTATCTTTGGATTCTACAGTTATTGTCAGGGTCTATACTTAGTGCAAATTATGCTGAAAGAGATGTGGGGGGGGTTGGGTTGGGTGGTGTGTTGTGATGTGTTGTGATGTGTAGGTGTCAAGTCGAGCTATAACTTTGATTTTCTTTGCTTTGTTCTCTTCTACTTTGTTCTTTGTTGCTTAAAAGATGATGATTGATTGTCACGTTGTGATGATGTGAAGTGGTACAGATCATTTCCTGGCGTTTTTAAATCTCGGTTTATGTATTTGAGTTTAATGTGTTTATTGTTTAGCTTTTTATTTATCCAAAATATTCAGTTTTTTTTTTTCTTTAATTGTTTTGTAGAGCACTAAACCAGAGAAAGAGATCCAACTCAAGTCTGTGAAATGTTACCTCGGCCTGAAGAAAAAGCTCAAACCTCCAACCAGGTAAACTGCCACTAACACTGTTGATGGAAATGAGAGCAACCACATTTCACCCAACTTAAACATGCGGCTGACCACTGTGGTCACATATTGGAGTCTTAAAGCAACAGTATGTAGTTTCTCAGCTTAAAATAATGTTCTCACCTTAAAATAATGTTTCTAAACTCATTCAAGTGCTAGAAAAAAATGGTCCATAGGATGAATTCTGCTGCTGCTGCAATCTGAGCAGGGTCACACTGGCTGCAACAGCACTATGTAACTTTCCTGTGCGTGTAGGAACACAACCCCCCTCCCCCATCTGCCATAAAGGTTAAGCGTGCGAGACAGTACATGAATTTGTTGACGGAGCCGGTGTCGGAGGAAAGCAAAGGGGGTTTTGTCGGAGGGGGCGAAGAAAATAAAGTGAGAAAGGCTTGAGCTTTATGTTGAACAAAATACAATTCTGGTGGGGAGTTGTAAAATTCTACAACACCGCTCCGATATTTAGGCTGTCCAACTTCGGAAACTACACAGTGTTGCTTTAAGTAACTGGAGAGTGAAAGTAATAAATGTTATGTATTTTGAATGTTCAATGATTACACACTACTACACTACAAGAAGAAAACATGATAAGGAGGAAAAAAAGTAGTAAAAAAAATGCTCTCAGATTAACTTGAAGGTCAGGGCTTCTTTAGATAATGAAAAATTAATCAAAGGTTTTTGCACATGTGGAAAACAAATGTTTGTGCAAACAGATGATTGACTAAAAAAAGTTATAACTCTTAAGTCCATTCATCAGCCTTTTTATGTCCCACTATCACCTTGGCAACCAAGCAGAGACAACGAGAGGAAGTTAATTGCTCTCAAAAAAGCTAGTAAGTGGTCCTTGGGTTGAGGTGTTCCAGTCCCTCCCTGCGTATTTTGTGCTACAGTAAATATTGTGCACTGAACCAAACATATATTTCTTCTACATATACAAACACAACATAATGTAAAATGACTCATTAGGCCAAAACAGCTGCTACACGTTCACAACAAATCAACCTCTATTGTCTATTTATGTTGCTATTTTCTTTTTGAGGGTATTTTGTGTGCATGTGTAACAGTTTGTTTCAGAGCCATTAGTCCCCAAAGATATATTGCCCTTTCTCTTCCCCTCAAAGTTTTGCCACACCAGGGGATGCCCAAAGCCAGTGCTGACCCCATCTTATTTTTCACTGTAATGAAACTGATTAAATGTAATTGCATTTTAACAAATACAAATTATCAAACTCTGCTTCTGCAGCTAGAAAACATTGCTGCCGCTGTTTTATTTTAATGATCTTCTATTATTATAATTTATGACACATGCCAAAACCGCAGCAGTTCTTGTTGGTCAAACGAAGAGGGTATTTTTTTTTGTCCTTTCTTTTTTTGAAAAGCCAAACCTTATATTTCACATTACCCAATTACAATTCCTCATAATTTTCCCCATGTCGGAATTTCGAGTCTGGGGAAGCGTGAAAAATGAGTCCAGCAGGCGACTGTCTGCATTACGCAGTCCTTCAGGGGAGAAAAAGTGGATAAGAGAGAAGAAGTGGGAGATGAAGCACAAGAGGGAAGAAGGGACAGAAAGAAAGAATGATACAGCGTGGTATCATAGATATACTGTTGAGTGGGCTGTGGGAGAAGTGATACGGTGAATAAAGAAATAAAGACAGAGTGCTGAGGAGAATGGAGAGAGTCATAGTGAGAGGGTTAGGAGAGGCAGCGCTCCAGTACCTCATTAGGCAGAGGTCTATCTGTGCGCGGCCCTACTGCGGGGTTGGATGGGCTGCCTTAACTCACAGGAGTGGTGCTCCAGGCTGCGGGCTGTCTATCTCTGCCCCCACTTTCGCTTTGTTCTTCCCCCACTTCTCTGCTCCTGTTCAGCCACGGCTGTGAAAGGTTTCAGGGAAGAGTATTCTCCAGGAAGGTGGTCTGTTCGCCTTACGCTGCCTCAGTCCAGGGCTAATTTTCCGAAAAACACACACATATACATTTTAAATGTTCAAAAATCTTTAATTTAATCTTTAAATTAAATCTCACAGGTGAGCAGCGGATGCTCAGTGTAGTGTATGGTGTAGCCCAGAGCATATAGAGGCTTCCCATGCATAAACATGTGGGCTGGAAGTGGACTGATTCACTTAATTCATTCCTGTGTTTAGCACTTAGCATTTGTAGTGAACTCAGATTTTTTTCCTCTTTGCATTTTAATGAAAAGGTTTTGACCTGCTGCTATCTTAACAATACTTTCTCACCAAGCTTTCTCTTTATTGTTGAGTCGGATACTTCACAAAAATATGTTTATAACCTCTGAAGAATCTGGTGCACTGTAAGCATCTCTTCTCCCCAGCGAAATCTCAAAATCTGACCCGTGTCCTTCTCGTTTCAGCAGCTGGGGCTTCACAGTCTACTCTGATAAACAACAATGGTGAGTGCCATGCTGAAGTCCTGCTGTTCCATCATTGATGAGAGTGACTCTTTACACTTTCCTCTCCAAACATCTCTAAAACAGAAAGAATCAAGTGGCGGAGAGTTAAAAAGTTGAAGCTAAAGCACGTTGTCGTGATCTAAGTGGTTTAGTAATGGGAACATCAGTCCGGCTAAGTAGCACTGCTGATGGTCACATGGTGAGAGGCCGTCTGGTCAGTCAGGACGTGAAATAACATACAGTCACATTTCTAAATTGGGAACATGGAGAAACTGCTAGCACTGCTTAATGTGCTAGCAACAAGGCTTCATTTGATTATCTTGGTCTAGCATGCTGTTAGTTTGCTGATATACCAAGCTATGATAGTCAACAGGTTAAACATGGTTTTTGTGAAAACATTCATGTTTACATGAATGTTATAAACATGTTTGCATATTGATATCAGCATGTAGCTCAAATCACTGCTGTGGCTAAATACAGCTGCTAGCATAGCTGTATGAATCTTGTTAGCTTGATTGTAGCCCTATTTTGAGCTATGTCTACCAAATATAAGTTTTTAAAAAGATGTTAAGAAGCAAAGAAGAAAATAAAGATAAAATAATAAAGGAAAATGCATCGCTTAGCAACTGCTTTCATTTCTCAATCAGAGAAAAAAATAATGCACCGTACAGTGGATTGTAATATACAGTACAGTGTAGTACATGACAATCAGCAGTCACCATAAATAGCTCAGAATCAAACAGTATCCTGTATGAACCCGAGCAAGTGACAAGCATTATTTAAACCATCATCTTAGATTCTTACTTACAGCACTAATCACTGCTGCAAAGGGCTACTTTACCCATGCAGATGCATGTTATCATAGTTAATGGCTGCCAGCCCACCTATTGTCAAGTCTATTTACGGTGATCAATGAACTCACCCCTCAGAACAAACCATGTTCAGTGCACTCATCGAGTCCACTCGCCTGTTTAAAATTACCATGACAATAATAAGGTGGAAATCAGTGACTGATGTGAGTGAGCTTTCCCTCCTCAGGCATTTGTGCTGCGAGAAGAGGGAGGAGCAGGTCGGCTGGGTGACGGACATAATCAGGATGAAGGTAAGATGATGTGCAACAGAGATGTTGGAGGAAAGAGTAGGGAATTCACTCATCCGGAGGCTTAATGATCTAATTTAATGAGTCGTGGACACAGACTTCCCCTTCCTCCAACCTGTTTTTACTGTTTATGTGTTGCAAACCAAAAATACCAGTGACACATCCTCTGTCCTTATTTGGGAAAAAAAACAAAACAAAACTCCTAAATCGTCTTTTACAATCCATATCCCCAAACAAGGAGATATGATAAATCATATTTCCCACAATCATCCTTTCCCATTGTGCTCTTAGGCAGATGAAATACATAAACAGGGAAAGAAGTGTAAAGTTTTTCGAGGTCACTCAGCAATAACATAAATCATTTTATGTGGAAAAGCTGTGAGAATAAGGTCAAGGCGACTGTAACAATCGCATTGTGGTACTTAGCCCCCAGATACAGCTAAGTGTTGGCGCTGTCAGTCGCTGACGCAGCACATACGACATAAATAATGCAAGACAAAGCAAACACAGGGAGAACAGCAACGGATGTGTCATATCTCTGCATTATTTTTGCACTCTCACACTCTTTGCTGCTATCCTTTTAAGGGAATAGCATCTTGTTTCCTCATTATAGACCGAGTGCATGTGTCTCATTTTCTGCTCATTTCCAAGTAAATGACTGTAACTTGAACATCAGGCTCATCCTAAACCGAAAGATCAAACGGAGAATTCCCAGCTCTGTATTATATGCTCAGCACATTTCGTCAGCATTAGCCGGCTGCTCCGCTTCCTTTATGTAAGGCCGGTCTGCAGCACAGCGTTGTTTATCACAGGTGTTTACTGTAAAAGCCTTTTAGTGCCTTAGTTTGGGTTTCGCAAAGGAAAAAGGGCAACGTTGTCAGGGGGAGATTGATCTGAAGGGGAGACCAATTTTTGTCTGTTGTTTCAAAGTGTTTCAAGGTGTTTATTTCAGTGGGCTCAGTGACTTCTCTCTGCTCTTTAGAGAAGCCCTCAGCTCTGCAGCGACTAAATCTATAGCAGGCTGGAGCTGGCTAAAAATATTAGGATTCTCCCCCTCAAATCCGCTAAATATCAGGATTGTCAGCTTCCAACACCGGGGTTTGTGGGAAGGACACAGGACTTGTGGGAAGGGCAGAGAGAAAGTGGAGATGAGAAAGTCAACACAGAGCACTTTGGTGTTCTTGATTTCCCTTCTCTTACCTGTTAGGGAGCATTGTGCTGCCGACAGTTTCCATAGCAACTGGCAGATGGAGGGCCTCATTTTGAAGCAAGGTGGATGGTAGTGGTGGTGGTGGTGGTGGATGTTAGAGGGTTGGGGGGAGGTGGGGAGGTGTAAAGGTCCAAGGACAGGCGGTGGCAGTGATGAAATGAGGATTTGTTAAAAAGAGACAGTTCTATAGGTCCTGGGGTCAGAGCGATGTAAAAGAAGACATTGTTAAAAAGAAAGTTTAGCCAGAGACCAAATTTCAGTCTGAGAGCTGCAGTTGGAGCGGGGATTAGTCACCCTCTGACTTTTTCCTTTACTTTTTAAAGGTGCTTGTGTTTGCTCAAAAAACAGCAGTTTATACTCACACCTCCTGTTTCCCACCGTTTCAGTACTCATTATTTCCTTTTCCTCCTAAATCTTAAATAAAAACAAAATCCTCCGGATACATTTTGTTCCGCTAACCTCCTGCCTGCATGCATGTATTGTACGTGGACACCTACCCATCCAAAGCTTCCCTAACATGGAATATCGTTGTCGTTCCACATTCAACAACCATCACGCATTTCGGCTCTTCCTGCTGTTCCTGTGTCTTTAGTTCGGCTCCGACCTCTGCTCGAAGACCGTTAACTCAAAAGAAGCAGCGGATCACAAATGGTCCAGAGGGGCAGCTGTGACTGAGAGCCTCAATTGCAGCAAAGAGGTGAGGTGCCCATTCTAGTATCTGCTTACTTATGTAACATTTCTTATTTGTTAACAAGGCTGAGCAGAAGATGTGAGCTATATTGCTGCAGATAAACTTTTTAAGTTGTTTTTTTAGCTTGCTAACATTTCCAGCGCCCTGGCTGCCTCTACTATTAATGTCCCAGTTGATGAGGCTTTTTAATGCTTTTGCTTGCAGCTTGAAACAAAGAGACAAAAATAATTAGAATTCATTGTTGCCGATATGAAAAACATGTTAAATTTGGCACTTGAGCTGTGTAGCTGACTCATCTGTATCTGCTAGGTTTGCCCACAGCTGACCCACAGGAGGATTTCTCTCGGCTGTGGCACCCAGGGGATCACCGCGACTGCTGGTCTGCACAAGACCAGCAACACAGCAGCCAACTTCCCAAAGCACAACAATTGGCTCAAGGCCCCCGAGGTCCCACACAGAAGGTCCTCTGTGGACGTCGGCCACCCTCTGCGGCTCCCTTCCCCGGCCACATCTAGACGCTCTCAGCCCATGGCTGAGCCTCTCCCCCCCAAGAGCGGCTGCAAAAGCGCCAGCAAGAGACCCGTCCTGGGCGGGGAGGGCATGATGCCGTCTAATCTGCTGAATGAACTGAACTCGGTGCTGAGCAAGACGGGTCGCAGTGCCAAGAGCAATGACTGGCAGGAGGAGAAGTAAGCAGCAGGGGGAAAGGTGCAGAGCAGGGCGAGTTTGAAATAGAAGAAGAAAGACAGAAGTGTGGAGACTGACAAAGAGAGAGCACACAATGCACATGGAGACTAATAAAGTTGCTTTCATGAGGGGGATCATAGCCCGGAGACTGCTTTTGAACTCAGGTATATAAAGTGATGCCGATGCACAAGGGGATGTGGAAAACAGGTGCAGGAGACATCGGAGGTCATGCAGACCTCAGCTGGACACGGCGCTGACACAAGCACTACAAAACCTGATTTATACACCGCTCCTCTAAAGTCTGAGGATGCAACAGAAATACGCTCGGCCGTCAGACCTCACAGGTATTCCAGGAATAACTGCTCGCTTTGCGCTTTTACGCTTCCACTTACGATGAAATGTCTGGTTTGTCTTCGTTGGAAAAAAATATTGATTATTTTAATCTAGAGTGTCACATTAATACTTTCTTGTAGCACTTTCTCTGCAAAAGCAGTTTAATGTAGTTGCACACATTAAATAGCATTTCCAAAGAATTATAATACATGTATGTGTATATCAAATACAAAAGACAAAAGCAAATTTAAGGCCTTTAGCCGTTAATTGTG
The DNA here is from genome assembly GCA_900303245.1 of Selene dorsalis. NCBI lineage: Eukaryota > Metazoa > Chordata > Actinopteri > Carangiformes > Carangidae > Selene > Selene dorsalis. The sequence goes on along the minus strand of OMNW01019458.1, from coordinate 24,278 downwards.
GCTAATAATTGCCTATTTTAAGATTGAGAGCATGTAATTATTTATTTATACTTATTAGAATTATATTTTTATATAGCCTGTAACATTGTGACCTTTTACTGTGTGGCTACTATCAGTGTTGTTGTTTTTTAGCTTATGACACACAACTTCACCCGTTGCACTGGCTGCCACCAAATGTAATTTTAATGTACAGTCTCAATATATTAATAAATACTGCAGTGTAGCTGAACATTTTAAGCTTTAATGATTGTTAACGCTAATATTTTACAGGATGTACTCCCCCATGTTTCAGCATTTTCTCACAAAAACAAAACAATTGAT
>OMNW01019458.1:7845-17907 GCA_900303245.1 Selene dorsalis | reverse complement strand
GGGCCGACCTCTGCATACCGCCGTCCAATGGGCTGCCTTATTCCAACAGTGAGGGGGTGAGTACAGGAGTGGGCAGGCGTAAGCAGAAGAAGAAGAACAAGGTAGAAGGAAATGAGTGAGGAAAAATGCACCTAATGGAAATGGCAAGATTGCATACCTGAGCGTTTAACACAGCGAGAAAGAAAAGAAAGTGCATTAGCCAGAGAGGGATAATGCTTGATGATCTCCTGACCCCTGAATCCAGAGTCCTGGTATTGGCTTTCTGTTCATGTGTTGGACCTTGACCACCCTATTAAAGCGGGCGGCCATCTCCCTGGAGTGACCAGCGGCACACCACATAAGACAGTCAGCAATTTGTTGTGCACCATCATGCCCCCCAGCCCTGCAAACCACAACACCCCCAAGGACGCAGATATAGATTGGACACCATTGATTTGAATTGGGGGTACTAGCATGATTTGTTGCCTCATTCTGAGTCCATTATTTATTTATCCCTTTCTAATCTAGAATGCCAGTCCATCCGCAGTAACCTTCATCTCAAGATTGTTTGTTCTAAATTACGTTATCAACACGGGGGGGGGTGGTACACAAGTGGCAAACTGGAAGGGATTTGAACATTTGCTTGTTAAAGATGCATAGAGTTTCTATAAAGGGTCGTCCTCTGAAGTTCAGGTGTCCTTGGCCGCTGTTTGCTATACCTAATATCTGTCTTACTGTCTAGATACCCAGATCCAGGCTCTACACATCAGAGTTCAGACATCTCATCATCATTGCATAAAAGTAATTGTGTGGTATTAGAGAGTCAATTGGAACACCACCCTTAATTATTTGGCTTTATTTCGTCGGCTGCGGATTTTAAAGTGAGGCCTTGAAACTTTTCAGAGGCAAAAGAAAAACAATTTTCCTCTCTCTGATGACAACTTGAAGTCATTTGAGATAAAACGCTGGCTTGATGAAGTCGGCGTACTCTGCAGTGTTGCTCCGACACCCTGGCGCGGTCTGATACGACCAGCATCGTCTTGAGCCGCAGCTAATTAGCTCATAATGTAGCTGTTTAAGTTACATTTGTTGGAACACGCCCACCTCACCTCTTCTTGTGTGATTGTTACTTTACATTTTAGCATTCCTGATTTTCCCATAAGTCATGGGTTGGAGGGGGCACTTTGTCTATCAAATCATCCTGACAGGTTGTGTTTGTAAAGACAGGAATGAAAAGGAGAATCTAGGTGAAACTTGCTGTTGCTTTCAGCCTCTTTATCTTTCAAACCAAATCTCTTCTATTTCTCTTCTATTTCCCCGGCTGCTATTAGTTTGCTACTGTCTCTGCTTTATTTGCTTTACTTCCCTCTTTTCAGAATGTGTCTCTTCTGTTCGGCTGTCGGAGGCCAGTGGAATATTTCCTCACTCTTCATGTCTGTGTTTGGGTTTTGAACCACGTCATTTCCGGTGCGTCTTTGTTCTGCCTGTGTCTCGCCTCAAAGCCTCTCTGCAGTCGTGTGCGTTATAAGTCTGAAGGTGCAATTAGCCAGAGGAAGAAACAATCGCACAATCCAATCTCATAATTGATATTAAACCCTTCTATATCCAAATGATTGAAAAAGATCCAATCTTACCATTTTATTTGATAAGGCTGTGAACTCTATCATCATACATATCACATAGCACAGAGACACACACACACACACATCTCTGTGCATCTTCTCTGAGCCAGGCTGGTCTCCTTTTTTTTCCTGATGGCGAGATAATGACCCTCATTGGTGTGTGAGATTTCTGATTAGCAGAACAACAACAATGACTGCTAATTACCACCTGAAAGACAAAGCTGCGCTGATAGAAGTTTTTCAGCCCCATGGTGCTGCAAAATGGTTCGTGTGTGTGTGTGTGAGTGTGTAGCTTTGTTTACGTGCATGTGGTTGATTTCCCACTTGAGGATATAAAAGATCCAGTGTAACCGAGGGTGAGGGGTAAGTGCCCTGGTGAGACAAAATGTAACAAAATGGACAGATGAAAATAAAAGAGAGGTGATGACGGAGTGGTTCCAGCTCATGGACATCAACAGTTTTTCTTTTATCAGCCCACCTCCGACCAGTTTAGCAGAGAGACACCTCCCTTGACCAGTGTGACCAGTGAACATCTGTGTTCCAGATCTTTGTCTGGCAGAGGAAAGGAAAGAGAAATAGCATAATACAATACCACACAAAACAATATTTATACTGTTGCTAGGTGATGCAAAGGGTTGCTAAAAGGGGAATGAGTTTCTCAGACAAAAAGAAAAAAGAAAAGCAAAGAGCCCGTCGTCGTCTGAATTCATGTTTTCCAGCTTAAACTAAATCTTCTGCCTCTGTTTTGTTTCCTGCACATTGACAAGAGTTGTTAGCTTGGCTGTGTCTCTCTTGCTCTGACCGCAGATCAGTTTGGCCTCCAGCAAAATGTGTCCCAATGAATATTTGATTCGCCGTGATTACCTGTTGGTTTGGTTCAATATGGCATGCATAATGAAGCGCGATGCCACCGCATCAAAAATGCAGCCTGTCAGCTCGCCGAAGGAGCCGATGCACACCTGTAGACGGACCTTTGGCTCTGCCTTCAGGACGTCTACGGAATAAACTCCCCTCCCCCGACCTCATCTTTGCTCCCGCTGCTGTTTATCTAGCGCCAACTCACCTCTTTAATTGATCCTCCTATCTTTCTAAACCAAGTTACAAGCGAGTATCTGACATGTATGCCTCAGAGGGAATTGGATTAGACGGTGGAGAACAGTTAGTGGTAAAGCTGACGCCCAAGTGTCCATGTTATCAGACTAAATGGATCCGGTCTTGCTGTTACGTATGCTTTAGTGAAGAGGTCATTCACGTTTTTGCCCTTTGTCTCCTGAAAGCTAGACTGTAAATTTTGAAAGAACAAAAACATAGTTGTCTTCTTACAATTGAAAATTAATGAAACACAGAATTTGTCTATTCAATTTTCTCAATTGGTTTTCCTGCTCTCGGCTCACCTTGTATGGAAGGCGTATGACCAGTAAAGACCTTGGAGTCCTTAGATACTGAGTCTATCGTGACTATTTTCATGACTGTATTCCTATTGCATTGTTCTTTTTAGCATGTCACAGATAAACATGACAATTAAAGGTGCTATATGTCAACTGTGCTATTGTGACATAGCTAGCGTTAGCATTAACAGCTGTTTACTTACCAATGTAGAAGAAAGGTGAGAATCAAACTTCACTCCTTTACTTAGCAGGAGCTGTCTCCAGCTGCAAAAGGTGACACAGGTCATGTCTTTAGCGTGCTAACCAGCTAGCCGAGGCCCACCTCATCATTTTTCCGATAGCGAGTCACTGTAGCCTCCAAACTGCCATGACGAAGGGCGCTTTATGATCTTTTGTCTTGGAAATTGAACAACAACTGAAGATCATGTCAGGTGATAATCACCGCCATCCACTTCCTGGCAACAAACCATCTTTTTGTTGGCAGAGGAAAATTAGAAAAAAGCCCTTTGGTCAAAGCTGAAATTGTTAAATTATTGTTTTGATTCATTAATTGTGCAGCGTTTCAGAAAAACGATTAATCTCTTCATGAAAAAGAAAGAGAGTTTTGATTCTCTGCTGTCATTTTATCAGATTTGTCTCCTAAACTGGGAAGCTCTGTGTAAAGGTTAACTAATCGTACTGTAGCGAGCTGCTTTAATGTTGCTCATCTGCTTTTCCTGACCGTAGTTCACTGAAACAGAATCCCCCTGTCAGCTGGTTTCACCCCTTTTGTTTCCACAAATCTCCCCTTTTCTTTGAAGCATGAAAGTTCGCCAATGTTTTTCTTATAACTTCCAATCGGATATTTCCTTGCAGCCGTCCTTGGATTAATCCATTTTCTCTCTCCCTCTCTCTAACGAGCCTCTTTTCTGCTTAATTAACATTAGTCGGGGCTTGTTTGTGCAGGCATGCTATTCAGGTCATGAATAAACTAGGGACTGGAACTGGTTTCTTTTGCATTCTGAGAACTGTTTAGTTCCTCCATATTCATCCTGGCTTATCGGCTGCATTGTCTGCATGCGTGCGCATATGTGTGTGTGTGTATATATGTGTGTGTATGTGTGTGGTTTCCTAATGAATAGAGGAATGCTAATCGTGGTAAAACAGTGATTTCTCCAGCTGATTGGGTGTAATGGATGGTACTCAGAGCTTCTTCATAATTGATGAGGATGTCTTGTGGATGTCCCACTGCTGTTGTGCACTGATGGTGGTGTGTGTGCACGTGTGTGGAGGCGCAGTGTTTTGGGTGGGGCCCCGAGACTCCAGAGAAGTCTGCTCTTGTTATTTCTGCAGTAGCTCCTGTCAATTCCTATTAACAGAAGCACGCTCCAACGTCTCCATAATGTATGACTGCGGATTGCGGGGAAGAATGGTGTCAGATTCCCTTATCAAATTGAAAGAAAACAAAGCCATAATCTAATTGTTTGCAAAAGGAGAATGGGATGATTAAATCTCATTGTTTTTCATCTCTGTCGGAGCAATAGAAAGAGACAAGAGAAAGAGCAAACGGGGACCCATCACGATGCAGGAATATATATAAAAATGTTAGTCTTTCTTCCTGAGACAATTGTAAGAGATTGCGAGTGAAATGTGTGTGTGTGTGTGTGAGTGTGTTAACGTGGTGGGTAAACAAAAACACAGACAGACGGTTCACACGGCCGCCTGATGAAATAGTCAAACCCACGTGAAGACAGACAGCCAAGGACATTTGGCTGGCACATGCTGCGCGTACACTGTGTATTGTTTATCTTTATGAGAGATGCTGTTTACAGGTCTGCGTATGACATTGCTACAGAGATATTTCATTAATATTGTTGGTCACCGCAGCTAGAAACCAAAAAAAATATGGATGTGAGAAGCACAGAGGAGGCACAGAGGAGGGGGGCCTTGTGTTGCCTTGTTTTTATTGAAACAGGTAAATTTCGTGATGACAGGGTGAGGAGCTGACCGCGGGGTTACAGTCCGCAGCAGAGCTCTACGCTCACGTGTTGATGCTTGTGCATGGGAAAACAACTATTGTGACATCTCTGCTGCAGCACACCTGCAAGGTCCTGGAGAGAAGGCGCACAAACCTGCAGATTACCTCAGAGCCCCGCGGGTTCTCCCATCACTCCTACACAAACTCCCGCGGTTAAACACATCTTACTCACTCGCTCTTTCTTTCTTTCTTACCTCGCTTTCTGTCCTGTTGTTATAGGCTTTTCATTCTGCATCACCGGGCTCCCGCCGCCATCTCATTTTTCACTCATCGCCGTCTCTTCTCACTCCGTCTTTCCTCTACTTTTCGGTTTCCCAGGCATCGTGCCAACTTGATGCTTCACTCCGACTCTTTGTCAGGCTTTGAGGGAGGCAGTGCAGGCAGATACAAAGGCATATTGGTGCAAAAAAAGGGAAAATTAGTCACATGGACCAAATAGGAAAGTTGAAGTGAAATCAAAGTGTTGGATTGTAGCCTTGGTTTTTGCTTTGAATTGTGTCTTTGGTCAAAGTAGTAGGAAGAACTTCAACACCTTCCTTAGTGCTCAGGGGATTGACAATTCTGTTATTCTATTAATGTATTGTGTGTGTGTGTGTGTGTGTGTGTGTGTGGGCACTGGAAACAGTTTGTGGTATTAGTCTAATTCAAAACATCACACAGCTGTTAGTAAATTCGGGGCGGAAGTCTGTAGTTTGCGCACTTTGTGTGTTATGATGCTGACATTCCACAGTTTTCATCGCTGTGAGTTTTGACAGTATTTAGCCCTAAAAGGATCTGTTGAAGTGTTTCCAAGTGGCTAATTAACAAATTTTGCTAGCCCTGCTTTCAAGTAAAATCAGAAAAGCAGTGTTGTAAGTAAGTAAAAGCTTTCAACACAAACAGCAGATGTTATAACACCTTTATTTGTCATTAATGGTAGAAACTCAACAGCACATGGACTGAAACCACAGATATTTACAGTCCCCTTAGCAAAGTTTCCATGAAAATATCTCAAGTAATTTCATCCTGTTTCGACAAGTAACTGCTTCAGTTTTATTTCCTTATATGAAAAAATAAAGGGAGAAAGAAGTAAAAAATCAAATGTCAGTCGACTTTACTGTGTGGTGTGATAAAGAAAAAGCTGCACAAGGGAATGTAGAGTGAACTTCCAGGTCTACACAAGGAGGTAAGTTGTTCATTATACAGGGAAGCAAAAGAAAGAAAAAACTCTTAGAGCAAATATCAATAGAATAAAAGAACAAAGGCATGTCTTGAAGCACAGGAGCACACCCTTGTTTCTTTTCTTTCCAAGTTGTTGTGTGTAATTACACCATTTCAATTGTCTGATTAAAAAAAAAATTAGGCCTCACAAAGCAGCTCACATTGTTTGTACAGTCCAAGGGGTCAAAGGTGGCTTTTTATTTATTAATTGTTGGCTTTTCAACAAAAAGAGCTTTGGCAAAAGTGCACAGCCGCAGAGGCAGCAGCAATTATAAAAGCCACAGTGTATAATAGCTGATTGTTCATAAATGGAGGAAGTAAGTGACAAGGCATGAGCCTAGATAAGAAAAAGTAAAGTCAACTCTGTGGCTGAAGCTGGGAAAAATAGATTAAACAAAGAAATGAGCAAACTTGCACCGAAAAGAAACAGAGATTTTCTTTCATTCTCGTGACTTTTCGAGGAGAAAAAAATATGGTCTTTATTGTAGACGGTGCATACATCGGTAGCAATCATTATCACGCATGCACCCCGGACACTGAATAACACAATTCAGCTATTGACGATGACCGAGATGAAACAAGCCTCATTCAGTTTCACTCTGAAGAGGTTAAAAAAAAAAGGTAATGAAATAAGAGCAGGACAGTATTGCTCAGGCAGTTGCCCTGCCAAAGACTTGATCTTATAAAAAACAGAAAATGAAATACGATGAGAGTTTGCCCTTTTCCTTGGACTTCATCGCTGGAAAGCTACTACACTGTAAAAGAATCTGTAGGTGCAGGCGGGCCCCAGGTTTCATAAGATGAAATGTAAGGAGATTCATAAGGATTTATGGGTAAGCGGAAAATGAGGTGGGAGTGAAAATATAGGGAAGAAAGTCAGAAAAAGTTGATAAGATCAAAAAAAAAAAAAAAAAAAGTTTGAGCAATGATGTGAAATCAGAGTTGGGAAAGAAAATAAAGCAACATTTGACTTTTTTTCTGACAACACCACCGTTCTGGGTCCTGACTTCCAGACGGATATCAAATTTGTTCCCGAATGGTGAAATACCTTCATGATCCACTACCTCTCCTCAAATTGAATCTGGCCTGCTCCTTTTCCACAGCTGATAATAAGCGTGTGTGTGTGTGTGGGGCGGTGCGCCTCGGCTTTTTAAATTGCAGAGATATAAATGTACACATTTACATGTGGGCCGCGCGGATGAAGCACATGTTTCATGAAACACTTGATTGTATCTGTGGAGGATAACTTCTCCCACCGCTTCCAATATAATCAGCCAGAATGAAGTGTAAATTCACATCTCCTTAAGCGTTCAGCATCACAGTGTTTTCTCTTACATTATAATGAGTATCACAGGGATTCTGACACAAATTTATGCTCGCTATCAAATATGAGGAGTTGTGGAGGAAAAAAAAAAAAAAGACGTTAATGTCAGAATCCTTGGGTTACACAGTTTTTTTTCTGATAAATAAACAACCTGTCATAAATTACAGTTTTTTTATTTTTGTTATCCAAGACCCAAGTGCCGCGTTCATATTTTTGGTTTATTCTTTAAAATAACGATATGGGAAATTTTGTTCTTTTAACTGAATCCCCTTGATCATCACAGTCGACACAGACGCAGAAAGTTTGTCTCTCAGATCAAAAAACTGTTTCAAAAAAATAAATTTAGCTCCTCGGTTACTTGAGCTTCTTTGCTTGTCCTTTGATTAAACGCACATCAGTGGCAGGGTCAAATTTTTGTCAAAAGGATCACGGAGAGTTCACCCAGAATAACTCGCTGTCATCTGCAAATATGTGAATAATTAACAAGCGCTTTATTTTGAAATAGCTGCGAGGCGAAGCCCATGCGTTTGTGATCTGGAAAAAGGGCCGAAGTAACCGCAATCTGTGTGTGTACACACTGTGTGGTCCAGTCTTGAGTGTGACACTGCTGGATTCAGTGGAAATCCTGACCTGTTTCCTTTGTGTGTGTGTGTGTGTGTGTATGTGTGTACACACTGTGTATCTTGTTTGCTGTACAGCAGTGCTCTGGGTGATCACGTGGAACCCCAGACTGGAGCGCTGGCCGTGTTGTGTGTGCTGTCATCTCAGATGTGCACAGAACACTGAGGAGTCACAGATCACTACCCCTCGGGGAGATGGAGTTTGTGTGTGCGAGAGAAACCAGGGACTGTGTGTACGTGTGTGTCAGAGAGAGAGAACGACAGAGAGAAAGAGAAAGGGTCTGGTAATGTTATTTTACTTCTCACCTACTGTACTAACTTCAGTGTTGCTGTCACAGGCCTCCCTTGGCACCATTACCTGACCAACTCCAGCCTCACGAGTGCTTGAGCTGACCAACTTAAGTCAACAATCACATCACTGACTGGATAAATTCAGTTATAGATCGATAATGTGAACATGTTACCATATACTGCTCATGTAGTCTTGTGCAGCTAGTGGCTCTGAACTCAACTTACATCATTTAAACTGTATATTTCTACCAAATTGTGTTTTATTTATACATGTTTAGGGGCACCTGACAAGTAAATCATCATTGGGTAAGATTAATAAGTCAACTACAACCATTTAGGTAGGATGTTTAGTTTTAAGCTACCAAAGAAATTGAATGTAAACAATGGGACAAATAAGTATTTGTAAGGTGAAACATGTTGCTAGCACTGCAACTGAGATTTATTACCCACGCTGCACTGTTTTTCTGGCTTCACTGTCAGCGAGCGAGTGTAACCAAGCTCACTGTCCAAACACCAAATGGCATGAAAACAAAGTCAGCAGCTGGTGAAACATATTTGAGAATTAGCTGCTAAAACATTCAGCTCAAAGGTCGGTGGAGACCAAAACTGAGCTAAAAAGAGATTTTAGTATCAGACATGACGATTAGAATAATGCTGTTGCTCTGTTTTTGCTAACAGTCTCAGTCACTGTTGTGTTTTCAGCTTATTCTCCTGCATGAAAGTTGTGAAAATGATCCAGCGTTAAGGTTGATTTATACTGTGGAACAGCCCTAATGAAGTAATCTCCTGAATCTCCTTAAATACATATGCGATTATGTGACCATTGGGAGATTTTTCCCACAGTTATCATCCAGACTTAAGAGGTGGATGTTCTGTCAGGTAGCCTCATGGAGCTGGAGACAGCAGAACCCCAAATTATCTCTTTTTTTTCTTTCTTTCTTTCTTTTTTTTTGGCCATTGTCTTTAATTTCCATTTGGCTCCCAGTCAGTCTCCATGACATGACGTGTCACCGCGCATTTTAACCCAGAGCGCTGACTGCTGTCAGGTAAGCTAAAGCCCACTGAGCCACGAGTTTAAACTAATGGTTAAGTTCTCCTTTGCTGTGGCAGTCTGGAGTTGCAGCTCCGACTGTGTGGGTTTGTGTCTTACCCTGGATCAGTATCTTTACTTTGACATAATGTCATTCAGCAGAGCAGAGCAGAGGCGGAGAAGCAGGGAAAGAAGAAAAAAAAAAGGCAATGTCTGTACAGTTCAATTATGTGTTTGGAGCATGGCATATGAAGCTAATTAACCATCACTCTACCTGCGCGTGAGCTGGGCTCTCTGGTTGAGGAGCAGATCAGCTCAGAGAGTGGATAAATTGACTGAGTGCTTGTTGATCTTTTTGGCAGCAACAAGTCGTCATTAGCAAACATGGCGGACGGTGTATTACGCGGCACGTTTGAACCGGTGGCGTGAAAAGTATTTTTCCATCTGTCCCCAAATGTCCATCAGTATGTCTCGCACACGCCGCGGCAATAAAGCCCGGGCGAGACGGAGGGTTTTTACATCACTGCGAACATGAGATATGACTAATCACGATTACACGCCAGTAGTCTATTCCAGGCCGAGTGAGCCTAT
>OMNW01019454.1:69988-92299 GCA_900303245.1 Selene dorsalis | reverse complement strand
CATGTGTGAATGCGATGTCTGTGTGTGTCCATGTGTGCTTGCATACATTGCCGTTTGAATAGCCTGCTTGTGTGAATTTTCTGTCTGTGTAGGTGTTTCTGCAGTCTGAGTGTGTGTGCGTCACCTGTCAGCGCTCGCATGCTGTATTTGTATGTATGTGTGCTGCAAGTAACATCTGTGTGCAGATGCAGGTTTAAGTATGAGGGTTAATTGTCAGGTGTGTGTGTGTGTGTGTGTGTGAGCAGTGAGCAAGTTAGCAGGATGTAGCTGTGTCTTAAAGAGCTGTCAACAGACATTCTACTGATGACTATGAGACACTCATAGTGCAAAGCAGTGCTCAGGGCTAATGGACTATCAGTATCACATTTACTTTCATGTTTCCAGGCTTTACTTCAGTATTGACTCAGGACCTATATAATCTTGATATATTTAGATAGTGTCTCATTATATACATTTTTTCTATTTCATTGTTATGTTTCATGTCTCACCACATTCTATACACCACCATCTGAAAAACCCAAGATCCCCTTTTCTGCCCTTTTTATACACCCACTTATAGGGGAATTCCAGCTGTTAAGTATATTTAGGTGTTGCAGAGTCAGAGAGATTCTATGTTTTAGTCTCTAGTGTGCGTCTTTAGCTTTAAATGCTGGCTCTGTGTTAAAAGACTGTAGTCCTCAAGCCTAGTGAAGGCATCACCAGAGGTTATTTTTTTCTGATGTTAGAGAGCTGCCTCCCACTGTTTTCACAGGCTGAGCTGTGCTCCTGATAACTACTAAGCTGAACATGTGAGGACTCCATTCCTACTTCTGCTCTTCTATCTATTTATACAGTGATCTGATGTTCAGGAGTCTCATTTTGTTTCTGTATCACACTGCTCCTGTGTCCACTGTCAAAGCCTCCATCATACAGTACAAGCATGGCCTCAGTAAGAGGTCATTATAAGTGACAGAAATATTATTTTTCCACCCGTATCTCTGAATTTGTCTACTGCCGAGTCTCTCACTAGTGAGTGAGTGTCTGGAGGAAACAGCTCAGGCTGCTCCTTCTATCTGTACATCACCCACAGTGATTTATGACCCCCGTGTGTTCAAGACTGAACGGCTCGAGTTGCTGTAACTCCCCTCAACAACCTGTTTTTCCATTTCGTTCTGTTGATAGTTACATTCCTTGAAAGGTATCCTGTATTACTCAGAACGTACTTATGCAAGTTTGATTTGTGTATTACTATTTTGAGTTAAGCAGGGAGTTTTCAGCAGCTTTGATTTTGTTTTCACTGACACAGCGTATCGATCTCACCTCCTCTCTCCTGAGTTGTTTTCCAGCAGCAGCGTTTTGTTTTCTATCACTCTGCTCATGTCTCAGGATCTCTCTGCATAACCACCATCAAACATTGAAAGGAGGAAAAAAAAAAACTCATGTGGGTGTTTTGTGCCTCTTTTCCTTTGCAGTGCTGGCCAGTTTCCGCGGGACCGTCCAGCATGGCCTCCCACTGGAAATTGGAGACACGGTGCAGATCCTGGAGAAATGTGAAGGTACAGCGCACACATACACACGTTTTATGTGAAAACTGTTATACAACTAGTAACCACAAGCATGCACACTTTCACACACACACAAGCACATACAGATCACACATGCACTAAATGTCGGTCAGTGTAGTTATGCATGCAACCATGAGTAGAAGGAGGAAATAGACAGCGACTGCTCAGAAAAACAAACACACACAAGGACGCTGAGATTATCGCATGTGTCTGGTCCACTTCCACTGAGAAAACACTCCACTTGTCATGTCTTTATTGAGGGACGTCGTGGCGGAGTATACACATAAAATGAGCGGCATCATGCCTGTGATGAATGCCTGTCGACATTTATGTTTGCTACTGTTTCCTGGACCACGAGCTGCTGCTCTTCCTGCCTTCCTGCCCACGCTGAGTCTGTTTTTCTCCTCTACTTACCTATGTTAATATGGTTTTTCCTTTCTTCTCTAAATATAATGGGAAAATGAGGTGGAGATAATGAATTAGTGTTGATCATAACACATTAATGGGATGCAGATTTGAGCTTTTGTCACTGTATTTCCTGTATACCATGAACTCATCTAACCACAGTAAAGCCACACTCTTTGCACATCTTAATGCAAACAAGCACCCACATACAAACGCATACACACACACACACACGCACACACACACACACACCTCCCTCCTCTGGATTTCTTGACACACTCTGGCTCACTTCCTGTTGGGAGACAGAGGCACTCACTCACACTGCGAGACTCCGCCAGAATCGCCAGGCAGGCAGTTGGTCGAGTAGCCAGTCGTGCAGCCAGCCAGCCAGCCAGCCAGAGGGATATGATATTGGAGCAGAAGACCCAGAGGAAGTAGACAATAGCACAGCCAGCGGAATGCTTGGCCCTGAAGGGAGGAACAAAAATCAAAATCCTGCCAGCAGCGAGGAGGCTGAGAGATGGGCTGCTGACAGCAGAGGAGACAGAATAATGGCTCTGCCTCATGTTGATTCTGTTGACACTTCAAAACACAGGAGCTTTCGGAGTGAATGTGTCTTTACTGACATGAGGCTCCTGTCTGAAAACACCCCTCTCAGAAATCTATTTCGGACCCGTGGGCCGCTCACTGGCTCTGTCTTGAACTTTCCCTAAGTTCCTCAGAGGAGTGAATACATTTAGTACTGTAAAGACACAGCATCAGAAGTACTCCCTGATTGTATGTATACATACCACCTGTTGGGAAAAACAGATTGAAAACACTGATCAGTTATCACAACCCTGCTGATCTATTGCAGATGTTTCCCCTTCTCGACTGACATAAAAGCCTTCCACAGCATTTGACCCCTGCTACTGAAAAAGTGACTCATCTCGGAAATACTGAGCATACGTTCCACAGCGCAGACCCAGACAAATTACGAAATGCTACTCCGACCACGCGTGTCTAAAATAAGTCAGGGGAGAAAAATGCCACCTAAGTCACAGATGCTCTGGCGCAACCTAACAGCGATTAGAATAATCTAATACATTTACATTTTGAGCTATTTTGCAAATGCTCTTATCTGGAGGGACTTAACAATGAGTGCAACAGTGGAATGAGCTTATAATCATCAGTTTGGAAAAGAGCAGCAGCTAAAAGCCTCCCATGTAAATGTATTTTATTGTTTCTATCAGCGCTGGGATTTGCAGAAGCATCAAGCACGTACTAATTTGGCTCGAGCTCAGATTGGAGTGTGTAATGGTGTGAGAATAGTGCGAATCTATGCGAGCCACAGCTTTTTCACCTTCTTTTCTTTGCATGTGCTATTTGATATTTTTGTGTTCTCGTTTTTCACACCTGCTAGCACAAGTCACGGTGAGGTTGGCAGAGCTTTCAGCAGCTTTGTGATTGTGTGCTGTGCATTAACCTGTGGTCACTGCATATACAAGTTGTTAAAAAGAAAAAAACAAGGTGTGGTAAAACTATGCGCTTGAATTCTGCGAAAAGAAAGGCAAGAGTTAACATTTTGTATCAGTGGTGGAAAGTTACTCAGTTGATGGTGAGATACTTTGTTAGTGAAGCCGCTTTGTCACATGATGTTGAATTGGAAACGTAAACATCTGGTGGGCTTGTTATGAACTTCTTTTCTGAGGACTGGACTCCATTAAAGCACTGTTACATCTCGCTCTCACACACACTTGCATCCCACTCTCTGTCCTCCTGTTATAAAATATATATGGTATTCCATATTTCTGTACCTCTTCTCTCCTGCAGGCAGGTGGAGATGTAAAGTTATAAAGGTGTAATATTCAATTCAGAGTGATAGTAAATTAAAATGGTGCTTTGTCTCCGCAGGCTGGTACCGAGGATTCATCTTGAAGAATCCAAACGTCAAGGTGAGCCAACCTTTATGAAGTGTGTACACGATGTTTTTGTTTTTAGGTTCCTTATAACTCAGACCACTCTCTTAATTTTGTTATTGTCATTAAACATTGTGCCAAACTGAGTGTCTGTCAGGCCCATCGCTGTTAGCCACAGCTGGGAACGCAACTGTCATCACCCCTGAATATTTTATTCTTTCAGTTTGTTAAACTTAAACGTTTCTCATCACTTCCACTCCCTCCATTTTGCATTATTCTGCCTGATTAGAGCTCTTTTTAGGACTGCGTGGGTCTGTACTGACAGTTCTCTCGCTCTCCTGTCAGCCGTGTTGCTCCCATCGATTGTTGTTAATGTTGTTAGTAACTCAGACGATTCAAAAGGTCTAATTGTAGGTTTAGTCTTATTAGCGGGAGGTTGTTGAGATCGTGTAAATTCCTGTTGTGGTGCCAACCAACTTGAACCTGAGCTGCAGGCTAATCAGCCACATTAAGATAAAACACTTGTGTGGGAGAACGGGGGCCTTTAATGGAAAAGACTATTCACTGATATGTCACAGTGTGAAAAGCACAGGTGTAAATAATAAAATGAAAGTTGGTTGAACTCCATTTAGCTGCATAATCAACAAATATTCAAGTCATCTAAGGGCTCTCAGTCCATATAGTGTTTTTTTTGTTTGTTTGTTCTGTTCCAGGAGAAAAGTGCTGGCAGGGCGTCTAGTAGCACCTCGTCCCACAGCTTTGTCAAAAAAGCACTCCGCGTGGGTTTTGGTTTCTATGGTAACAATAATTTGACAACATATCACCGCTGACATTCAGCGTTCAGCCGATCTGCTCCCACGATTGGGATTTTCTGTCTTTTAAAGGACAGTAACAGCTAAAACAACCTTCTACCATCTGATTGGCTGCTTAAAAAGGAGATGAATGATGAGACCAGCGCCTTTTTCAACTAGAAGCACCTACTCTGCTAGGTGCAGTGCTTCTTCTACATAAACTCTCCTCAATGGGAAAAAAAGACACATATTGACCTCAAAGAGCTTTTACAGAATATAATTTCCTCTTTTGTATGACGAAAATGAAATTAAAACCCCCTGAAAAATGCTGCAACAGAAAAACAGGAACAAACCTCTTCTTTTTTTATGCTTATTACTAGAAAACTGGTCAGATTAGACACTCATACTTCTGCCAAACACTGGACTGCAAAACAACATCCTGTCACATGGATTATCAGCACCTTTTCTAATTAAGTGACCTATATTATAGATCTGTTTGGATGCTGTTTACACACGTTCTCTGTTTCCAATTCTGATTGTTGACAGGTTGATACATTCAGTAAACTTGGTGTATTTCAAAAGCCAAAAGTAAAGTAAAATCAGACTTAAAACACCGCTTCACGCAAGTTTTTGTCTGGTTGCAGCTGAAAAGAAATCCTGCAGCATGCACAAAACACACATGCATAAAACATGGAAATCGAGTGACATGTGCTGGAAGTGTGATTGACAGTTGTAGGGGTGGCTCATATGCAGAACATGTGATAATGCAAATGTAGATTTTGCTGTGTGTGTATTGCATTTATCAACAGATACTTAAACATAAGTTCTGCTTTGATCTCCACAAGTCAGAAGGGACCAACTTTCAGTTTATTGGTGTCAAACACACACACACACACACACACACATGATGTGTATCATCCTCATGCTAATACGGCTGGAAGCAAATGATTCAAGGGGAAATTGTGATTCTCATTTACCTGTTTATCTTCTGCCCAAAGGGGATCTTCCCATCAAGCTACATCCACTTGAAAAATGCCCACGTCAAGAATAAAGGGTAAATTGTGTTGTTAACCATTTTCATTCATGTCTGTATGTATGTGCAGGTTCTGGTTGAAGTTTGAACTCTGACTCTTTTGCATGTGTGTTTGTTTGCAGGCAATTTGAGACAGTCATCCCTGTTGAGGACTCCGTCATCACAGAGATGACGTCAACATTGCGAGACTGGGGTGCCATGTGGAAACAACTCTATGTGGTGAGCATCACACACATACACATACACATATATGTAGCATTGATTTTACATATCACCACTGCCTAAGCAAAGCGGCCTTTTCAAGTCTCTTGTGGGGGGAACTTATTTGGCCCTGGATAATTCAGAAGCTCCAAACAGTCAGAGCAGAGAGTTGGATTGATTGTGTTTGTGGCCTATTAAGCTATCTGGGTGCTCATTGAATTGAGCTGATGAGTACTAGCAGATCAAAGTGCATAAATCTGTGGCAAAAAAGCAGCAGGACACTGAAACTAATTTGTCCAAATCCATTTCTCAGTCTCTGTCTGGTTGCCCTCTTCCTCTCCGAAGTCGATTTGCCTCTCTAATGTGTATTTCTGCCTACTTTGTTATCGCTTTATGTTTTGGGTGGTTCAATGCAACTGTATATTCTCATGTTCTTATCTGTGCCCTCCTCCTTGTCAATTTCCCTTTCATTCACCGCGTCTGCCTGACTCTCTTTTTCCTCCTTTGTCCCGCCTTTTCCGTTTTTTCCTCCCTCACACAGAAGAATGAGGGCGATTTGTTCCACCGGCTTTGGCACGTGATGAATGAAATCTTGGACCTGAGGAGGCAGGTGCTGGTGGGCCACCTCACCCATGACCGCATGAAGGACGTGAAGCAGCACATCACAGCGAGATTGGACTGGGGCAATGAGTGAGTGCAAGTTCAAAGCACCTGACTGTTGATTTTGTTTGTTATTTCATCAATAATTTCTTACTTAGGTTATTTAATTTAAAGTTTTGAAATACTATTTTGAATACTTTTTTTTTTTTTACCATTGGAAGTCATTCATTTCACAGCATTGTATAAAAATCAAATACAAGTGTTAGCTGCGAGAATATTCTGGGTGTATTTTGAAGGGATGGTAATGCAGTTGCGAAAAGTCCTACTCTTTGGTGCATGCACAGAAAGTCTGACATTAGACATTTGCAGGCTGGCTGCTGAATAGACAGGCTTTTTGGTGCAAAGTGGTACAAAATTTATGTTCCCGTGTTTGCTTATTGATGACAGTTTCCACCGCACAAACTTTCCCAGGGAACCAGGAACCTTTTGAGGAACTCAGAGGTGTTTTGACTGGAGGAACAAAGATTTTGCTCCTCCACCACAGATCTTTGGCACACACAGCGAGGTCCCTGCTCTGAGGGGGTTGTGCTTTTCCGCAAGAGCTACTGAGACAGAGTTAGCAGCAGTACATGTTGGCAACTGGTCAAATAAAAGAAATGGGCATCTTCATTCACACATAGCAAGCTCTGGCTGCCACTGACATCACTAGGATGAGGGTTAAACATACGTTTATTTGACGTTCACAACAAAGACTGCAACTGGAATAAAAGGAGACAGAGAGAGCGAGCATGTGTGTGTGCAAATGAGAGGGAAAGAGAGAGGGAGGCGACTTCTATTGAGTGAATAAATTTCAATTTTCCTTTCGCCTACAATTGATTATGAGCTAAAGGGAAGAATACACAATCATAAAACATTCAGCAGTGTTGCAACTTTGTCTCCTTTTCCACCTCTGTCTGTCTCTTGCATCTACTGAGTGCAGCGTCGTACAAAACAAATTACAAGAAAGCAACCCGTGACTTTGTGTTGTTACTTTGTCGTTTTTTACGTGTTACAAGTCCTGTATTTTAGTTATCAATCTAATTCTTTCAGTTTCGAAGTTGGAACCAAAAAGAGCTCATTGATTTTCAACCCATTTAATGCAATACCTCTCCAAAACTGACTCTAAAGATGTAGTTTCTTTGAATGCATCACTGATGAATCGTTTCCACTCTCTCCTCACCTTTGCCCAACCACATTAGTATGCTCTACAGAATAAATCAATAAAATAACTCAAACTTCATGCTCACAGTGGGGGAATCACCAACAGAGAGTTTAAAGTTTTTCTTTTTAACTGCACATGCCGGGAATGCAAGAAATCAATTGAAAAAACTTGCATGATAAAATAAAAATGATCAATAATAAGAAGTATATGTGATCTATAGTTAATGAGCTATAGTAAAAAACAGCAAAGTCACCTTTCCTAATGGGTGATGTGATTTAATGAAATGGATGCCGAACAGATGAAACTGCATTTGAAGAAGGAAATTGTCACATCCGTGTTTCTTCACCTAAAAATAGAATATTGTAATAAAAGCGAGTATTTGATTCAGTCACTTGTTTATTCTGCCTTCTTAGCTTCATTCCTAGAGTTTCTTGCCCCTTTAACTCGTCTTTCCCCCTCTCTCCATATTCTCCCTTTCTCAGTCTTTCTTCTCTCCTTGCTCCTCTCTCCCTTGCTCCCTTTTGTTGTTACCTACCCTCCCCGCAGGCACACTCCTCACTCAATGAACTCTCCTTCCCTCTCACACAGACAGCACTCTCTCCATCTTTCCTCTCTCTTTCCTCTCCATGCCATGGGGTTGAAATTAAAAAAAGAAAAAACTCACTTCTCTTTCTGTTGCCCTTCACTCTCCTTCATTTCCCTGCTGTGGGCCCTCCACAAAGATTCACTCTGCTCACACGCACACACACAAGCTTGTCCTTATTGAGGATAAAGTTGGGACAGTCCCTCTTCGTGAGCTGTTGTATGGTTGACCAGGCCTGGCTTTCTTATTGCTGACAAGGAGACTCACTCTATCTCGATATTTTGGTCCACTGAGAAAACCAGGCTAGACAAGGATAAGATGAAGAAGAAGAGGGAGGAGGCAGAAAAAGAGGAAAGTGAGAGGTGGAGCTATTTGAGGACACGAAGGAGCAGAGAGAGTTAAAAGATGGAGAGAGGAAGAGTTGGAGGGGGAGCAGCTGGAAGAAGATGGATAAAGAGGACAGCGGGCACAGCGGGGGGCTAAAGGGACGGGGATCTTTTTCTTTCATGTGGTCCTCAGAGAGGAGAATGATCTGTCAAGTTTATTTAGTGGATTGACACTGCTGATCTGACAGCAATAGTTTGTGCGTATATGTGTATGCACTTGTGGGTTTATATAGTGAGAGTTTGTTGCTTATGCTCAGTTCAGTCGACCTTGTCTGTAGAGCAGGAAATGAATTCCACATCATACTAATGACATGTGTGTGTCTGACAGTCCAGTTCTTCAATGTGTGTATACTCAACATGTGTGTTTGTGTTGCAGACAACTTGGCTTGGACCTGGTTCCCAGGCGTGAGTTCAGCATGGTGGACCCAGATGAAATCAGCGTCACAGAGCTTTACAGACTGGTAAGTGGTTCTATAGAGCTCACATAATCATGTAGTCATCATCATATAATAACTGGAAAAATCATCAGTGTGGATGTGGTGATATCTTTCAGTGGAAGATGGACTTGGTTCATGGCTTTAGTTTGGACTGATGACATAGACGAGTGTGTGATTTGCATTCTTTCATTCAGTTTATTTATGATTCAGTGGTTGTCTGGCAAAGATTACAAGCACCACGTTTGTGCTTCTGCCATTTGTCCCTACAAACTGACTGCTTTGGATTTCAATCCAAATGTATCTAAAGCACAAAGGGACGCTGGGTCCACATTTTTTTCTCCTGGTTCTGTTTTTCTATTGAAATTGTTCTTTCACTGTATAAACCTGGATAATATAACAATCATATATCATATATTATTATTTTGAACCTGAATTTTAATGTGATGACTGAGTATTGGCAAAATGCACCATGGAGGTCGTGGTAAACCTTTTTCAAACCAGTCGTAAATGTTTTGTAAAGATGATTCAACCAGCAACACTTTAAATGTGTCACTGGGAAAATGAATGGGAGTTGGCTCCCTTCACTTCGCAGCTCTATGAATGTAGGATAGAGTGGGTGTAATGAATGCATCAACGTATAGTGTCTGTAACCGTAAATCCATTGCGTTATCGTTTTGTTGAAACAAAATGTGTTGAAATCGTCAGGTACTGACTTGCAGCTGCTGCTCACTTCCAGCAAAATGCTTTGTACCACACCGTCTTCAGTGGATCACATCAGACAGTTGAAGGATGTATTACCAGTGTGTTCACTTCAGTACCTTTTCCTCTACCTGCTAACCTCTAGGGTTATGTGAGAAGCAATCCATCACTGGCAGCAGTCTTTGAAACCTCTTCCTCAAACCTGGCAGGTGGCAGAGATAGTACTGTGAGCCAGCAGACCACATCAAACCCTTTCCATTCCCCCACCTAAGCACACCAGACCCTTAAACTGTGGAAAGTGGGGATTACTGTAACTTCACAACTCCAGTTTCAGAGACATATGGAATTCTCTGAGACACTGGCGTCAGGGAATCACAGATGGTCCTTTTTAACGTTTCTTTGCTGAGCACCTTGAGGATTTTTCATCCATGTTGCTTCAGAGCAGTGAGTGACAGTTCATGCTTGACCTTGGAAATAGCACCTAGCAAAACAGACTCAAGGGTCCACCTAGTAGCCATTCTCGAGGCTTGGATTTTCACACATGGCACACGATCTTCCTTTTTTTTGAGCATTTTAAGGGCTCAAAGAAGTCAAAACTCCTGTATCACTTGCAACATAAAAAGCAATTTCATTTCATATCACTTTTTTCTCATCCAAGTTTGCTTTTAAGTAGAAAGCAAAAAAATGGTCCAACAGCAAACTTCAATATTTGGTAACTGTGTGTTTATTGAGCATTGTAGCAACTTCCCATAAAATAAAAAACAACCCTAGTCTCAGGAGTAGCGACTAAGTGAAGTACTAGCATCAGTGATTTTTCTTCATGTGTAGAAAAATGATTTCTTAAATGCCTGAATTTCTCCCTTTTTCCATTTCTCACTCATTTGTTCCCTCCTTTCCCTCCCCGCTTGTCCGTCCCGCTTTCTCCAAGCCCCAATCGCTGTTACCGTGGCAACCACTTCTCTGCCCTGATACAGTGAGGGGAAATTGGTATCAAACACACACATACACACATTCCCAAGCACACATGCTGTGACGGCTTTCCATTCGCAGGGGTAATTGAAGCTCTTAATCCATCTGTTTCTTTTTTTTGTTAGTCAAAACAAAAGCAGGCATAGCAGGATGAAAGCTTAATGCACCTCCATTAAACTGAGCAAAAATTAAATGAGCAAATGACGGCAATTCCCCTTTACAAGGGACAAGATAAAGGGACAGGCATTCACTGCTGTCATCCACATGCAAAAACATGCACACACCACAACAACTCGCACCGTCACACCGAGGCCGAATTACAGGGGTAGATCAGTGAGATCTTTGTTTATGAGAGCTGCTTCTTTGTTTCCACCTTGTACTGGGCTGCTGTGGTGTGGCTTAATTAACATGAGACGGGGATTACCTGGTATGTGTATGTGTGTCTGTGTGTGCCTGTGGGTGTGTGTGCTCGGATGGCAGTGGAGTGTTACTGTGGGAAAATGTAGCCTGGCTGATGCATTATGTCGAGGAATTATGTGATATCTGCTCAGTGAGAAATTAAGAGGATACTGAGAAGGATAGAGGAGACAGTCAGTGCAGTGCCTAGGAAGTATTTTCTATAGGATCTCTCTAAATTAAATATGTATGATTTGCCTTTATTTGGCCTCTCCAAACAACATGTGCTGGGATTTGTGATATTCTTAATCATATATTATTTTGTGGTAAATTGCGGTATGTGAAATCTGCAATTATGAATATTTTGTGTGAACTGTGGCTCAAATCCTTCCGTAAAAGGGATGGCTTGCAGTGAGTCTAGTTTGTGGTTCCATCTTTAAGCTTCTAGCTGTTTTGGTTTTATGTCCCTCAGCTTAATAACTTTGGTTCACTCTTACTGCCCCCATAAATCTCATTTGAGCAAAAAACAAACAAACAAAAAAAACTAAACAGTAACTATAAACCCACTGCACAATAACTGGCCAACACCCATCCTGCACCCAGTTATACCCACATAAAGTTAGCCACTGGCTAGCTAGTGAACATAGTGGTGCAGTTAACAAAGTGAGGCAGTCAGTTTAGTAGGGATGTTATTAGTCAAAAATCCAGGTATGGGAATAGAAACGAATATCGGACTTGAACTGATAAGATGATAATGTGTCTTATAGCTTTGAAAACCCGACTGCAATCAAAATTGTGGATAATCTGGAGTCCATTGGGCGAAACAAGTTTATTTTAGAAAGCAATGAAATTTCTCTCACTGTGGTTGCTGATCAGTTGACGAGCGTGATCAGGGCGATGTGTGGAGATGTTGTGTTCCTTCTGTTCTGTGGGGATTGAGGGCTGATTCTTTTTTATTACAGTCCTCTGATGTGACCCCTGAAAACACACACCATTTGAAGTAGTGAAAAAAAGATATCTGAAAAAAATCTCTAATTGCCTTCACAGTCCCATGCTAAGTGATCGGTTGAGTAAAGCTGTCTGTAGTGTAAAAGACAAGTCAGTTCAAGACTTCCATTTTTTTCCCCTTGGAGAGTAGGTTTAGTACCGAGCGTGTGCAGAGCAGGCCAGAGTTTAGATCCCAGAGCGATGGATTCATTAACGGTGGCAGATCAGACAGCAGTGATAGATGGCTGAGGTCTGGGCCTGGACATGTGCAAGTGAAATTTCCTCTGTGGCTTCAGTATTACTAAGGAGATACATGCATGCTTGAAAGCCTGCACATACACAGGTCTTCCTCGCACCAGCTTAAAAGAAGCAAGAAAAGAAGCTTAAATTGTGATGAAGGAGTGAGCGCTGACATACAACTCTGACGGAGGGATGTAGAAGTTCCTCTCTCTCCTCAATTTGTCCTTTCTCTCCTTTTGAAGCTCCTTGTAGTTCGACAGTCCCTCCACTTGGTGCTGCTTCATGCTGTTTAGGAAAAGATTACTGAGTGAACAATAATAAGACGGTTGGGCAAGCACACACATGGTTATGCCCCCTCTGTTCAGTTATCTCCCTCTCTTGGCCTCCCCCTTGTTACCCGCAGCATTATGTGATGCCAGCAGGGCTGCCAGCTTTATTCCAAGGCTGTCATGTCTGTCCGTTGTGTCTAGTCATGCTGAAGTTGTCATGTAACCACACACGGTTCCCGCCGGGCAGCTGAAATGACACACTGAAAATAACCTTGTAATAAAATCCCACAGCATAAATTAGGCCTTCCATAACCCAGTCATTCTGCGTCAAAACCAGCTCAGCCCTGTTGTGCAGAGGAAAACTGATCTGGTAAAGAAACAGTGTCAGTGCCTTGTTGTTAGATCAGTCTCCTGTGTTTTCTTCTGGGATCTCAGACAGGGCAGAGCAGTCATGACTAAACAAAACATATTCATCATTTTGACAGAGATTGCAATTGTAAAATGATTTGTGGTGTAATGTTTAAGCCTTAGAGGACAGTGTTGGTGTATTTATATGTTTGTATTTACAGTACAGACACTGTTTTGTAAAGCATATCATGCATTTTAGATCTATTTCTTACCCTGCAGGCACTTGCTGTTTATCTCGCATTCCACAACAACATGGAAATCAACTTTCAGAGACTTGTCCTTCTCTCAGATACTTTAACTTCAGCTTTTATTGTGTTGTTGTTGTTTTGTTAGTTTGCTAAAACAATATTGTCAGTTAGCTGCGACCGCATATGGAAGGGACAAACAACTATTTTCATTATCTTTTTCAATCACTGTCGTTTTCTACAGCCAATAGTTCCATTCAGAACCAACAGTATGAGGCCAAGCCAAAATCAATGCTAAGCCTCAGCAGTGCAACTTCCTCACTGAAAGATTAGTGCCTCGGGGACTTCATTTTCTCTCCAAGTTGGTTTTCCGAGGCAGGGCGCTCAGGTTGTTTATTGAACCCAACAAGGTCAACAATAGATTCCAATGACTCACGGTCTCCCCACAGTCCATCAACATCATAAACATCAACCCAAAAATTAATAAATATATATAATTTATCCTTTTTTTCTCAACATTATTCTTCAGAATGATGTACTGTCAAGGCAACACACATCTGTAGAGCTTTGGCAGCTAACTAAAGCTAACAAAATCTGATCTTTGTTAAAGGAGTAGTTTAAGTATGAATGTAAGTATGAAAGTATGAACAGTAGATGGTTGATTCCACACTTACTTTATCCTAGCTTTGAGGCTGGAAAGAGGAGAAACAAGCTCAGGAAGTAGAATCCAAATAGTTATTGGTTGTAGTGAAAAGTTATCCAGAACATTTAGAACAGTGAAATCATTTAGTGTTTGTCCGGCTTAAACAAACAGGATTTAATGTGTTAATCAATGAGCTTGAGTGGTGCTGATGAGTTTGTTTCCTGAAGTGTTGAAGTATTACTTTGAATCCTCTAACAAGAGGGTTTTATCATCTGAAGCACCACCCAAACAAAACTAAACTCAACTTACTCTAGAGAGGAGAATCCTGTTTTGTTTCAAGACATATAATCTTTTCTATTAATATACAGACGCAGCTGATTGGTACTGACTGGCACTGTGGCAGTTTCTCTTTTGTATAGTCACCGATGTTTTTCCTATAGTGTTGCTACTGCACAGTGCATTTGCTTTAGTCTCTTCCTTTTCCTCTCTCCTCATCCTCTTCTTCCCATCTCTTTACATCCTACTACAGAAGTGAATGTGGAGCAAAATTTGGCAGTAGCATTACTGGCCATCTGGTGCTCTGTGTATGTGTGTGTGTATGTGTATGTGTGTGTGTGTCCTTGTATTTTTGGATGTTGACAGCAGATTAGGATGAACCTCTTATAAACAGAGCTGTAATGTGCGAGTTGATCTGGGTGGTATTTACAACTCTGCACAGTGCCGTGCGAGACTTTATTGATCTTTTTGATATGGATTGTCTTAATATAGCATGCGAAATCACACACTGAGATGTGACTGCATTGTTTGACTGCTACCCTGCTTGCATTTATTTTCAGTGTGAGTCTTACCTCTGCCTGTGTTCCCATTTCCTAGAGATTAAGAAACCAGTTGGAAGAGATATAAATCATAAAGCCATTGTTTTTTGAGTCAAGTAAATGATCAGCCAGCTTAAGCTGATAAATAGAAAATGAGCTTGAGGTACATAAACAAGGACAAACACAAATGTGTAGATTTTTCCAGCTGTTTGAGTTGATGTACGATAATAAATGTGTTTTTCTAGGCAAATGGGCTGTAATCGATTTCTGTGATAGCCCTCGTATTGTAAAGTGCAGGGGGAAAAAATCAGCACATCCTCATGCATAAAGTGCTTGTTTATACCCACATCTGCATGCACGGCAGTATTAGCATCATGTGGCCCATTTGTTCCTTCACCACAGAGATTGCAACAAAGAAACAGTCAAGACAATGCAGCTCAAGCTCACACATCTTAACCTGTGGTGCTGCCAACTGTCTGCGATATTACACGCTATATTAACTCGATCTATATCAACACAACCGATATCTCAGCCTCTTTTTTTGTACTGCCTTCAAATATATATGCAAATGTGCTGCAAATCTCCTCCCAACAGTGAGATGTCTTAAAGGCATATTATTTATCTTTGGCTGGTAAACTCAACACTAAATACAGTGTCTCTTGAATATATTAGAAGAGATGTAACCACAGAGATGTTGTTTTTGTCTGGCATTAACTGTATTTGATAAGCTTTGATCCTCCGTTTAAGGATCTTTCAGGATTTAGAGCTTATGGATTTTCCTTTTTTTTTAACCTTTCCAAATCCACCTGACAACAGCACAGTATGTGTATTTAAATCACATGATATTCATTTAATTACTTGAATGTCTGTATACTGTATTTACAGAATAACCTTGGGCCTGAATACCAGTAGATTAGTGCTGATATTCTCATCTCCTCTCCCATCTTCTCCTCTCCATAGATGGAGCATCGACATCGTAAGAAGGAGACCCCTGCGGCTGCGAGCACCCATCACTTGTTTGTCCATGTGAAGAGCCTGATGAGCGCCAATCTGGGAGAGGAGCTCGAAGTCTTTTTCCACATATATGATGGACGAGAGAACCGGCCACTCAGGTAGAGACTGTGAAGAAAATATTGACCTGTCACTTAAATAGATAATGATGGATAACACATCACTGCTGTATGCTGTTAATGAAATAATAAACAAGGGAGGGGGCACCCTTTAGATTAGAGTCTGCTCTAATTATATACATGAAGATTTATTGAATGAAGCAGGTCTTTAAAGTGCACTTGGACACATAAAAGTGGGCAAGACTGTGCTATCTTCTCATGACCAGAGTGTTCATGTGATCCACATGAAAGAGCCCATCAGCCTGGAAGTCTGTTCACGTCACTTGCATGCACGCACACCAGCACACACATGCATGATCCACAGCGTAGCGACCCTGCAGCGACCAAATAAAGGCTGCATTTAAACTCCTCGGTTTCATAGTTCAAAGCAAATTCCGCTTCATGTCACAAACAAGTGGATTCGTCAGGCAAAGGAAAATGAGTGGGCTGAAAAACGAGCCGAGCAACACTGAAACTTCTTTTGATAAGTCATGCTTGTGTTTGAAGCTTCTCTCCGCCCCACAGGGTCACATCAGAGGAACAAGGGTGACGTTGATGGGACTGGTTGTTTTATTATTTTGCACAGCATGCCGTGACTCCGCTTCTACTCCAATTGAAATCCACTTCATTATTCATCAACATTACTGGCAGAAAATCTAACTATTGTGCAAATGTGGCTGACCTAAGTTTCCTATGGAGAATGTCTGTGGTTTTCTCCGGTGCTGCGTAATAATACACAAGGTTTCTTTGCTGTTTGGTTTCCATCATATGAGATGAGTTTTGTCAGAGAAAGACAAGTTTGTGGACAAAATTTGTACACACAAGCACCCACACAGAATATATGGATGAGACGCACTTAATTACTTAAGTATATTTACATATGCTTGTCTTTTGTGATCTAAGATAAAAAGGTTTGGCATTAATGAAGTAAAATTTTTGCACTTTGTCTTGAAGTGGATAGAGAGCGTCCAGGGGTATGATATTAAGATCCACTTGAAGCTCGTTCTCTCTCCATCACTGTCATTAGCTGTCTCTCTATTTCTCTCTGGCTGTCCATCTTCTTCTCTCTATCTTATTGCTACTTTGAAAGATTGAGTACCTTAGCCAGGTAAGAGTAATTGGATTCTGCCGTGCATTTGAAGTGGATTTACAGTACATTCTGTCAAACATAATGAGCTTGGCTTTAGTTGTAATGCTAAAACCTCTGTCACAGAACAGCAGGTTCAGACATTGTGTGAGCCTTACAAACACAATGCTCATTTATCCAAAGTGAATCCAGCATGTAGTATAATAATGAACAGATACAAAGCTCGATGTTTCTCCAGTCTATCTTGTTTCCTGAATCAGCTAATTACAATTTTATATCAGTTTTTTGGAGATAAAGGCCGTAACCATTGTACCATTGTTGTTCAGATTTTCTGTGTGTGTATTGCAATCGCATCAGTTGTCTTCGAGGAAAATCTCACAGTGGCAGCTCGCCAAGTTGTCTCTCACTGTCTGGTCACACACATAAACAGAGACTCACACACACACACACACTGCCTGGCAGGGAGCCATTTCGATGCTTCCCTCCGCCGGTGGTTTGTGTGTGAGTGTGTGTCAGAGACCAGATGGGGGTTCGACCCGTTGTCTCAGTACCATGCCAAGACCAGCAGCCCTTGTGTCCATGGCAGCTTCTTTGTGTTTAATTCAGACTCCTTGAATGGCTCTTCAGCAGGACACACACATGCACACACATACTCAGGGACACACAGTACCATGATTACACATGATCCTGTTGATCTCTGTTGTGTAGGTTTTGTGGTTAAGCCAGACCAAACACAGATTCATAACAACTTTTTACATACTAACTCCCCCCAACTCTTCACTCACATCTACCAAGGTCACCCATGGATGGCTGGACTTGTCTCTCTTTCTTTTTCTCTGCTGTGTCTAGTCTTTGTCTGTGTCTTTATTTAAGCCTCTTCTTGGATACGTTGTTCTGAAGTCATTTTCCCGCCTCTCCACGTGGCCTCTAGCGGTAGATTAAGGATTTTGCAGATGGGGGGGTGGGAGGCAGCGGTGGCAGTTAATTTATCCAGTGTTTTACGTGCCAGTTGCTCACTGTCCCCCTCCCCCCAGCCACCACCCCCACATTGGATAAGCGCACGGCCCCTAATGCAATCATCGATATCGTGGAAGGGAATAGTGAGCGCCATGGGGACCCAGAGGGGAGGGAAGCCGGCCATTCATGTTATGTTAATGCAAGCGGTGATAGAGGGAGATAAGGTCCCGCTGGGGGACTGTGGTCCTCTTAGCTTGGGTGATCAACATGCTGCAGCTGTGAGGGAGAAGAGTCGGTGGCAGGGGAGGGTGTGTGAGAAAAAGAGAGGGGATTGTGTATGTGTGTCTGTGTTTGCAGGAGTGGCTGTTAATTGGTAGTTGGGGTTTCAACAATAGAGCGCTAATTAGGGTTTGGGAATGTGTGCGTCTCATGTCTAATGCATAGGAATCTGACTCCATATGGCCGGATAAATGGCCTGGAAAGTTACAGAGTGCAGCTAATGAGGAACAACCGTATTTAAATCAAACTGGCTCTCAACTAGTTCAATCCAATATGG
Source organism: Selene dorsalis (assembly GCA_900303245.1). NCBI lineage: Eukaryota > Metazoa > Chordata > Actinopteri > Carangiformes > Carangidae > Selene > Selene dorsalis. The sequence goes on along the minus strand of OMNW01019454.1, from coordinate 73,900 downwards.
TTGATAAAAGTAGAACTTTACTGAAGGAATACATGTATGAAAAATCATAAGCATTTGGATAATTAATAGTCAGGCAACTAATTAATTCAAACATAAGCACTCACTGCCCTACATACACAAAACATTGAATTACAGAGTAGACATGACAACTTTTAAGCTTGTAATAACAGCTCCTAATAGTTCAGGCTATTATAAAACATCGTAATCCATTGTATCGGCCTGCTGCATAAAGTCAAGTTATATAGGATCTGGTAAATTCTGCTCCTGTGTGAGTGGGCCTACTGTAGCTTGCGCTGTTAGCCGTGCCAGCGACTTGGCTCATTGTCAGTCGCTGGTGCATTACAAGGTTTTCTCTCTGCTTATCGGTGGACTGTGAAAGTCACCTAACTGGATTAGCCCACAGCTCGCCAACCAGGATGAGACGGGCCCAGCAGGATGCCTCCGCTGCCTCTTTTTGAGTGTGTGTGCGAGACAGAGGGAAAGGACAGAGTACAAAGAGAATGAAAAGGGATCTGAGTCCATCCTTTCTGTTTTTGCCTGAAATGCACTTTATTTCCCATCTATGTGAAGGGGAGGGCACTGTGGGGCATTTGAGGCCAGAGTTATTATGTCAAAGCAGATCATTCTGCATTGTCAGGCACTTGAGTTTCATATTTATAGTTGCACTATAAAGCATGTCTACAGTGTTCAAAGTATGATACAGCTTGTTCAGACAGGAAGCCATTTCCCTTTGTCTCAGTGTAGCTATTTATGTTATGCCTGCAAAAATTATAGCTCTGGGGTTGACAGTTTCAGTCCCTGCCCTTCCACTAACTAAGTCCAGACTGAAATACCTTAATAACAATAGGATGGATTGTCATGAAGAGTTTTGTGTACATATTCATGTTCCCCAGAGGATAGAGTCTACAGACTTGGCTGGTGATCCCGAAGTTTTTAATTTGCTCTATCAACAGGCCACCTTTGTTAAGTACCTGTAAAACTAAATTCTTAATGAGGAAAGCAAAGAATAGTTACACATTAAAAAATAATAACAAAGGCTTTCACCATGGTTAGTATTTAACTATTTGTTATGCTATAATGACACAAGCTGCCAAAAGAAGTTATTTTTGGCAAAACACTATTCATTTTTACTAAGAGATGAAACTCTTTTAAAAGCAAAACTGCACAAACGATTAGCTTCACCATTAGATGTTGCCTTTGGTGCAAGTGCTGTCTCCCGTTGGCAACTGACACAAATCACCTCCACGATAACTAGCAACATAGCTAGTTGCCTCGTGGATGTGGACTAATGGCGACACTGTTTTCCCCAGTGATGTGATGTCATCAGTCCTCAGTGGTGGAAGAACTCTCTAACCCCAGCGTCTGTCCAACCACTTTCAATAATAAAGTCTTTCTCCTCTCTCAGGGTTTTCCTTAAACTCGTTCCCTCCGGACGGCCTTTGTCTGTCAGAGAAACGCTAAATTTTTAACGTTAAACTGCGTTATTGTGTTTTGATTGGGTCTGTTTGTTTTTGAGAAGAGAATATCTAGGATGAGTTTCTCTCTCTTTCTTCCCCTCTGTGTGTGTGTTTCTTCAGTACACCTGTTCAGCCTGCAAAACAGCATGAGCATGTAGACATTGATATTTTAATCCACTGTCAAAATAACAAAATAATATCAAACAAAACACACTGATCAGTAAACGGTTCTTGTAATGCACAAAAAAACAAAATGACAACCAAGCAGTTACACATGCAATTGCTATTCCTGTATATTTTATTATCTAAATTACACACGTAGCACAGCATCTTTTGACATTTACCAGCATTTAATGGGTTAATACTCTCACCTACTCCCTGTATTCACCTTGCTAACAATGGTCTCAGTTCATCTCTGTCACAACAAGAAGATTTACGACAACTAGCTGGCAGTTACATGACTGAAATTGTGCGTTTTTTTGTAACCCATCACTATTTTTGCTGACAGTCCAGAATCTGGGCTAGAAAGTGTCAGAGAAAACCCACAATATGCAAAAACACAATGAATATTTTATCCGGCCGTGGAGGAGCCACGTGTGGATGTACTTGCTGTCTTGTTAGGGATTTGGTTCAGTAATTCAAGCAGTGTATATCTTTCTCTCTCCCTCTATCCTTCAGTCCCTGCTCCCTGTCTGCCTGTCTTAACCTTGCCTCATGTTCTGTTTCAAGATTTCAAACAGCTTTAGCTTGGAGTTTTGAACTTTGAAGCCATCTCTCCAGTGCCCACCGTTCAGCGCTTGACATTTCTGACATTGTTTCTAATCTTTATTCTGTTCCTGTTAGCAGTGGCTTGGATGCAGTTGTTTACGATGACACCCAGCCATCGCTTCTGACCCCGTTCGTCTCATTGAGTGTTCCCTCTCTCTGTCTCTCCTCTCATACAGTGAAAGGTTCTTTGTCAGGCTGAATAAGAGCGGGTTGCCCAAGTCGCCAGAGAAGACGGAGAGACAATGCACACTGTTTGTCGTGAGTAGTGAACATGACTTTATGTTTACAAAGGCTGATTAAGAGCAATTTAAACCTATTTAAGCTGACCTAGCTCATGTTCCAATGTGCAGAAAACTAAAAAGCTAAGTTACTGCTCTGTAGCTTGCTTCTAGTGATTGAATGTGACACTCAAGTAAATTTTCCTGTCTTGTTTCTCAGGATTTGGGAAGCAGTGATTTGCGAAAAGATGTCTACATCGTTGTACACATCATAAGAATAGGTAGGATTTACACCACTGCCTCTTTATTCTACTGAGAACAGCATGCTTTTTAAATCTCTTGGGTTTTCGTAACACCACTGTTGTGTGTGGATCCCTCTGTGTGTGTGTCTGTGTGCAGGGAGGATGGGAGCAGGGGAGAAGAAAAACCTGTGCAGTGTACAGTACAGACGGCCGTTTGGCTGTGCTGTCGTCAGCATCGCTGATCTCCTCACTGCTGACTCTAAGGATGACCACCTGCTCAAGGTTTATGCGTAAGTTATCACAAACAACCAACACTTCACTGTGAAAGTCCTTTCTTCCAAATATTGAATCATAATGGACTTGAAAGAAGGGTTTACCATTTTTCTTTCTTGCAGAAAGAGTTAAGCAATCTGTGCAACAGCAACATCTCTGAGGCTAGTTATTAACATGTGATGTGAAAGGGTGTTACTTATGCTAAGCTAAGCTAACTATCGCCCGTGTTAGCATCCTATTAAATATGAAGCTAAGACAGGTGTGGATCTTCTCATCTCACTTGCATCAAGAAAGTAAATATGCCATCCGCAGTCCAGAATACTCCAACAAATACTCCACCTTTCAAAACAGATAGTATATCAGATCTCAAAAGCCTTGTGCTAAAATTCCCCTTTATCAAGCCTCAAAGCAGCCCATCCTATCAGCTGGTAGTCTGGTATCACTATTTCACAAACAAAAAGGTAGGCATCTCACATTTTCTCACCTCAGAGGCTTGTTTCTTTAATTTTTCAGTGAAACTATTCTGTGGTCTAACCCAGTCTACACACTGCCCTGAGGGACAGAAAAGGCTATCGTTGACACATTAGTTTGACCTAAATTATATCTGGATCAGAGCGACTGGCCAAATACACTTAGTTCACAAGAAAATACAACCACTTTCTCTATATCCGTAGCTGTGAGAGGTTTCAGTGGGAGGTTTTATGGTGGATTGGCATGAAAACTTTTAGCTGGTATTCACTGAATTCACTGCAAAAAGACTTTTTACCTGATGTGCCCTTTTCAAAACTAGTAGTAGTAGTATGTTTTGTCATTAGTCAGAGTCGAAGAAACATTGATAAATCATGCATGTGACACACATTTTTTACATTATAGGCAACCAGACACAGTGGAGGTGCAATGCAACAGAATAGCATAGCTTAAAGAAAAGCTTTAAGTGCAACTTCAATTTATTTA
>OMNW01019454.1:53431-69968 GCA_900303245.1 Selene dorsalis | reverse complement strand
TTGGGGGGGGGACTGGACATTGGTCATTTATTTATCTGTTTATAAGAGATAATAAACATCAACATATCTTTTCCTCAGTGATATCAGTTGTAACAGTTTCCCGTGAGTTGCCCAAAGTCACTGAAATGTAGCACTTAATCGTGGGTGTCTTTTAAGTAGGAAATCTATTAAGTTGATTTATTTTCTGTGACCTTCTGTCAGGTGTAACACTGAGAGTGAGTGGTACCAGATCCATGAGAATATCATCAAAAAGGCCAATTCCAGATACAACCTGTCTGGCTCCAACACTGGTAAGAACGACATCTCTTCTATCATCTATACATCTAAACATTGTTTTTGGCTTAGGACTTAGGACAAAGGGGATGTGTGTAAGACTTGGTTATTGGGTAAGTTTTTGTCACGCTTCATGTTTTTAAAATCAGGGAACAACTCTTAAAGGTGTTATGTCACAGTCTTGCGGAAATCTGTGTCATTTCTTTCACTAAACCTGCAACCAAATGATCCAGTGATGACAAACTCAGCAGCTGACTTGCATCATCTGTCTCTTTACCATGCGATAGTCAGTTTCCGGTCAGCGTGAGTGGCACTTATGTTGGTGTGATGTTCCTCTTTTGGTGGTGCGGATCAGTCTTTGCCATTAGTTGTTTCTGCAGGAAGCCTGTTGTTGCAAATGCATTGAGATTATAATTTTTTATAAATAGCTGCATTCGTACCATACAGAACAATAGCATCAGCAGTTTCCCATAGCAACAGGTTGGTGGAGAATCAGAACAGTCAGTTCTTCAAACGTCAAAAAATGTCATTTGGCACATGCATCGCTCCTGTTGATTATACAGTGCTTTAAAGGACAACAGCTGTGAGGAACCATATTATCTCCTCTGCACAAAATGATGGACCTCTGATTATGACTTCAGTCTCCAATCTGCAGTGCAGGCAGCTTGAATGGGACAGAGGGTGAAGTGAGAAGACATACTGTAATCATGAATTAAACAGTGCTGGTTAGTTGCAGCTGTTTGCATCAAGGGGGCAAATGCACAACCAACAGTAAGCAATCAGTAAGAGTTCATCACAAGTTTGCCTCACAGCTGATTTACATAAATGTGTTTGCGTGAAGCATTGCTGCAAACCTGCTGCAGGCTTCTTATCTTCATAATGACAATATTCATTTTGCGTGCGAACAGTTCATTGTCTTCTTAAATCTCCCTTGTGTCGTCTCACTGGGAACACATAGAAAAAGTTGATAACTGATTCTGAGGACCATCGGCATGCAAACCGGAGAGATTACAGGAATGTCAAGAATCTGTGAGACTCATCTACTGAGTCAGCTTCTCCCACCACCTTCCCCCAGAAGACCAATAATTGCTTGAGGAGAAAGCACACAACTCCACTATGTTAAATTATCATGAATAATCTTGCGTAAGCGTGAAAGGATGCAGTAATTAAACTGAAAGACTCAAAGCCATTTAGCGCGGCCTGTGATACCAGAGGAGCGTCTTTTACACAGTGCTGGTTCATAACAAAACTGCAGCATCAACTTGATATCTTAAATGGCAGAGCTGCTGTTGAATGGCTGCAGATGTAAAGTGCTTTGCATTGTGGGGCCAATAAGCAGCAGAAGGTTAAATTAATTTCTAATAGAACATAAAGCAAAAGGACTGAGAACTATAAAGCAACCAATTACTAGACTGTTTCTTATCTCATGTTTAACCCAAACAAAATCTTGATCAAGTTCTTCCTGTATATTGGCTGCTACTGTTACCACTGGTGTTCACACGAGTACACAGATTTATTCACAAATCACACATACAGAAAATGTGGTGCATTGTTGCTGCTGTTAAACTCTTTTAGCGGACGACACTGCAGATGTGTGGTTCTGCTGTAAAACTGCACAATCTTTGATGCCTGTTAGATGGTATTAAAGTTTGTTTTTTTTTAAAGGAAATCAGCAAATAATCACACTGAGGAAAACAACCTGACTGGCAGAAGACAGCATGTTGCCTCAGTTCACAGTTTCCTCTCTAAATGTATCCGTCATGTACTCGTTAGCTCCGGGCTCTTATTTGACAGCATCGTGCGCACTCACCCAATGCAAACACACCCTGGCGCACACATCATAAACACATGTAAGTGAATTATTTTAAAGTGTTTCCCTTCTGTCTTTGGTTGCAGTGCGCAGTTTATCACAAACACTTGGATGTTAGCTATTGAGCGGTTGTCAGCTGAAGACATTGATCCAGCTGAACGCCTGATCTGCCTCAGTGCTTTTCTCTTTCAAAGTGCATGAAGGGAGAGCTGCGGGTCCTTTGTCACAATATGCTGGCATGCATAATTCAAGCCACTTTGTTCCAAAATTACATTTCCACCACTTAACTGAATTTGACATTGATCGTACAAAAATGAAGGAAAAATGCTCTAATGTCAAGCAGAGGTAATAATTTCAATTTTTAAGATAATGAGTGCTGGATAGTAGCTTTCATTTATGTATTACGAGGACTATTCATCCGCCTGGACCGAATGTATTAATTATGATTTTATTAGCTTTGACACCTTTCAAGGATCGTGCTCCTATTGGCTCTTTTAAATCAGTCTTTTTTATTACATGTCACACTCTCTCACACACACACAAACACACCTGGTGTTACACAAATAGGACTGTGACAGGTTGTAACTTCCTGATTTTTGTGACCACATTCATGAAGCAACACGCTTGTAGTCAACCAAAAATACCGGTACTTGAGGAAACATCCGCAATGCAAATTCACAGATTGCTTCTTTTTTTTTCCTGTTCTTGAATCCCCTGTGTCTTTACAGTTCATTGCCTCCGCTGCATTCAAAAGAGCCACGACGTCACTCACTGCACATTTTTTCCGGCAACATACTCATCCAAAAAGGCAATTCCTCCTAAAGGGCAATTATTCTGCTGCAGAGCAACATTTAAGAACCGATAACACTCGAGTCACTTGTCTGGCCTCCACACACCAAAATGTGCACACTGGGGGGAATATTTCAACATTAGCGAACAGGTCAGCGTCTCCTCTTCACCGTGTCTCTGAACGTGTCCGTGCAGGAGTTATAGAGGACCATGCATAATTTAAAGACCACAATTCATTACGTTTAGTGTCAGGAGGGCAATTAAAACAAGTGTGCAGTGGAGCGGGATAATGTAATGTGCGTATACATGTACATGTTTATATACTGTGCCATTTTGTGTGCCTCCTCTTTGCGTGAATGTGTGTGTGTCTCCAGTAGTCTCAGTGTGTGGTTCTCCTTTTAAACAGCCCGGGCAGCGTGCCAGAAGTCTCTTATTAGCAGCCAATTAGCAGGGGAGAGATGAATGCACTGCCCTTAAAATATAAAGAACGCTGGGTTGTTGGGGTAATAAAGGGGGGAGAGAGGGAGTCTGTGCAGAGTGAGACAGTTGTTTTGTTCACTTGTAGCCTAATGACGATCTCATTTTTCTTTACCTGTATGTTTCAGAGTCGTGGGAGAGGGGGGCTTGTTGGATAATCAAATTGAAAAGATGAGACAGAGAGTTGATTAGAGGAGATGGTGATTTTGTTTACATGAAGCCCAGTAATCCATAAAGGGGATTTCATAAGAATCTGTCTGTGTATGAGTCAGGTCAGGTAGATAATTCAGCTCCCGCCTCCACATGCAGGCGTAGGCAGTGACAGAAGAGGCTGCGACAAGTCCAGTGTTTTGTTTTGTTTGTGTCTTTTTGAGATTTTATTTTCCCATGTCTCTTTTTTTAAGCTTTTGTTTTTCATTTTGGAGTTTGTGAAGAGGCAGGCCAGGTGGGCTGTGGCCACCAAAGGTTGGGAGTGTTTTTTCTTTTTTGTAAGCGTCAGCTCCATCTTCCAGACAGAATAGTAATGAAGCTGGTTTGCCTAATTGTAGCCCCGCAGTAGCTTTTAGAGCCTGCCTGTGTGTGTGCATGTGTGTGTGTGCATGTGTGTTTGTGTTTGTTTGTGTGTGTATAAATGCCAAAGGCTTGATCCACATTAAGGGGCAGGACGATAATGCCTGGGTAGAGAAAAAAAACATCTCCCCTGAACTTAATGGGACCCTCTTTTCAATCCCACCCAGACCTCTGTGCTACAACTGTTGATGGTCTGTATGTCATTTATTTTAGTTACTTAGATGAGAGGAATGGCCTGTGTCTGACTCACCCTCATGTCCTTATGTCCATGTCTGTGTGCTGTTCTGCAGAGCTGAAAGTGCTGATGAGGACATGAGGTCAGAATTCAGTTAGCTGACATCTGACCTTTGTTTCACCACATAAAATGAATAAGGCACAGAAATAACTGATGGGAAATTTTTTTTTGCAGCAACCTGACATCTTGGTAGTTTATTTAGTTAGTCCACAAAGCTGACTGAAGCAACCACTTCAAAATAAAGGCTTTACAATCTTTCTATCCACTCTCCAATTTGGCAGTGAGCCTGAAAACTTAAAACCCCCTTTTCCCCACTTCCGTGCTTCCTACTGCTCTCTGTCTTTGTATTCCAGGCGTTGTACTTTGGCATATTGCTAGCAGGTTTGCAAACAGTTCATCTCTTTGTTGATTCTCAGTGACTGAAACCTCTTGCAGCTATTGAGCCATCTCACCACTTCCTCCCAACTTTCCCAAGAATATCCACAATAATAATCATCATCTTGTCTCTTGTACGTTCCCTCGCTGCTCTTTATGTATCTGCTTTTCCTCATCCTGTGCATGGTCAAGACACACACGCACACACACATGCACATCACAGAGATGCATTTTGAGCTCAAGCCGGCCCTTTAATTTAGTTGCACTGACATTTGGAGTTATTGCGTTATTGCATAAGGATATTGATTCAAGGCGACAGCCTTCATGTAGGATTTCCTCTTAATAAAAAGCAACTGCGAATGACTCACAGGCTGTTTGCATTTTTTGTTTATGTGCACGTGGGTGTCTGCTTTCCTTCCTAACACAAGTGTTTCTGTTAGCAACTGATATAATAGATGTACCCGAGCAGCTGTAATAAAGCTTGAATTATGCCCTTGTCAATACTTTTTCTCTGAGCTCACCAATACCTGATTGTTTATAGTGCTGGGAATAGGGTTATGATATACTGTATTTTGAGCTTTTTATTGGGTGGCTTTGGTGTGAGATAAGAGGCGAAACATCTACGATCATATTGTTGCTGTGTATGATATTTCATTGTTTTTTCATGACAGGCCTGGCAGTGGCTCTCCAGCTCCTCCACGGGGACATAGAGCAGCTAAGGCGGGAGTACATGGTCCTCTTCACTCGGGGTGTGTCCATCACCAGGAAACTGGGCTTCTCTGATGTCATAATGCCAGGTAGGCACTTCCTAACCTCCTCACTCATCTACAGGATGACATCATTGATTTTTTTGGACACTTTGGATACAACATCAAACTTTCTGGGTAAATTGAGTAGAGGACACCATTAAGAGGGGAATTTTACTTCTTCAATTCATTCAACTTAGTAGAAAATGGTTTCTTTTGGTTTATTTAAAAATGTGTTTTTCTTATGTAACCCACAAGTTGATTTTCATTCTAAATAAATACAGTATATCTGTTTAAAAAAGTAACATTTTAGCTGAGACCTTTTTAAGCTATGAACTTATAAATATGATGATGAATAATGTCTTCTTGACGTCTACTAGCCAATAGTTTCCGTGGTAACACTTATTGCATGAGCACAGTGATGTTTGAATTCCACCTAAGGGTTACTTCGAAAAGATGAAATATTCAGGTTGTTTCAGGTAGATAGGCATCAGTCAGGGAGCTGCTCCTCTAAATGACACAGACTCCTGTAGAGACCCTCAGGCTTGGCTGGATGGGGTCTTGTTGCCATGGTAACACATGTACAACAATTTGAATCTAAGATGAAACACGAGACTTAACATGTACATGTTTATATTTACATATCCAGGGCAGAGCATGAAGAAGGGAAAATGTCTGAATTAGCTCTCAGACTCTTTGTCTGTTCATTCTTTTATGAGAGCTGGACATCAGGGGAGTTTTTTTTTTCACCCACAGAAGAGCTGCTTTTTTTAAATAAGTGAGGTGTGCTGTCTGGTCACACAGATAAAGAGGAACCACAGACTGTGGGTCCCCCAGCGCCTCACTAACACAGATTTATGTTCACTGTCTCTTTCTTTGTCTTTGTCTGACTACAAACCCTTAATGCTGAGTGCTCTCACCCTTTCTGCCTGTGTAAGTCTGCCCTTGGGCTAAGGAAACCGTCTCCCCTTCTTTTTTCTCTCTTTCTCTCTTTCTCTCTCCATTCTCTGAATTTGTATCTCGCAGTATCTCTTCCCCTCATTTTCTTTTTGAAATGCAAACACACTTTTTTCTCCATCTAGCTGCTCTGCGTCTACAGGTTTCCACTTCCTGTTTTTCCATTGTCCATTAGACAAACTGCCCCCTTGCGCGTCCACCTTCCTGCTCTCATTTGTTTGTGTGCTGCAATTGTACAGCATGGGGGTATATAAAATGACTTGTGTTGCCATGGTTACTGTTGTTAAGAGCAGAAAATCAATGCTGACCCTAGAGATGGAGATATGATGAGCTCTCACATACACACAAACACACACACACATAAAAACACACACGCACGCATGCACGCACACACACTCACACGCACACACAGAGGTTAGATAGGGAACATGTTTCACAATGCATCTGACCCCAGCTTGGCTGCAAAGGAAACAGACCCATCCTTTTTCTTACTCACACCACTTTGCAAATTTTGACTTCCCCTACAGAGTGACATAAATATGCATCTGGCCCAGATGTTGTGCATTCAGCTGCAATTAGAACAAAAAGATGTAGACATATTATTGTTGCTATTACTTGCAGATTGCAACTACAGCCATGACAAAAGACTGTGTGGCAGGGACAGACACTGAAATAATTTAACTTAAAGTCAAAGTTTTTATTGACTATTCAAGATTTTCTGGTTACAGGATGAAGCACATGTCTTTCTTCACTATGTTATTTATCTTTTGAAGGCTCTATTGAATGCTGCACTCTGATTGGTCAATCGCTACATTCTATACCTGACAACGGTCTGTTATACAGAAATAACAGACCGTTGTCAGGTATAACACACCGTTGCTAGTGACGGTGCTCTGATTAGAGGAGCACAGGGGAAAGAGGTTTAAGAGGAACTATGCAGGATATTTGCCTTATGGTTCATTTTACCTTAATTAAACAGCTTCAGAGTAACTGTGAGGGTTAAGTAAATGAAATGGAGGCTCTCTGCCTTCCACCTAGCGTCTCTTGCAACCAACCTTGCAACATCAGCCTCTGACGTGGTGTCCCAGCTCTTGTGTCAGCGGCACCACAACACAAACGTGCCCTGTAACCAGCAATCTCTTGAGTATGACAGATAAGACTACACAATACACACATCATAATGTGTGTATGATAATCCACCACTCCATGGATTGATTTCTCAACGGTTCCTTTGAAAACAAATGCACACGGCCTGAAGGAGGGTTAGCAAAACGGCGGAAAAGTGACTGGACTTATACAGTGGACAGATTTATACGCTAAATGACGCAATTTATAAATCGATGAAAGTCGTGTTTTGATCAACATTGTGTCTCAAATTATTTATTTCACTCGTAAGCCCTTTAATAAGCGGGATAATGTATAATGAGCCTGGTCTTAATGGAGAAATAAACCCCTTCAGGATGAATAGGCACCTATTCTATTCATCCTGTCAGGGTTAACAACCGGCTCACTATACATTATCCCTTACTTAAGTGATCTTCTTATACATCTGCATGTAAGGGCAACAAGTAATAATAGCCATGTACTTGTTGCTCATAGCTACACATGTTTTCCATGTGATCACTGTGTATTATATGGGAAACTCTAATGACAGGTGTTGGGGAGCAGGACTGCATATATGAATAGATGATAGCTCATTACTGTGATCTCATCTGAGGGTGACAGACGATGGGTCTGGGAAGGGAAATATACATTGCATTGTGCTTGGTCACATATCAAATCTCATGATGGATAAATGTTCCAGCAGAAGATACAGTATATACTCATCAGAAAGGCATCAGGTTGTGGGTGAAAAAGTCCAGTCTTTGTTTTGTTGATATTTGAGGTGCATCGTGGTTATTTTTTGTCTGAAGTAAATGCTCAAATTGTATCGGATACACAATCTGCTTGCAGCAGATTATAAATCTTGTATTTTCTGTTTAGCTCAAGTTTATTTTTAATGTTAGCAGAAGATGTATCTTTACAACCACTAATTTAAATGCTGTCCACCCCTGTCATGAGGCATTACACTGAACACTGTCGCCAAGCTGCTGAGAGGACATTATTAATTCTTGCTTGTGTGCATAATCAATGGCTTGTTGCCTCTTTTACCTTCCTGTTCCTGCAGGAGAGATGAGAAATGACCTTTACATCACACTGGAAAAAGGAGAGTTTGAGAAGGGAGGGAAAAGTGTTGCCAGGAATGTGGAGATCACAGTCTATGTGCTGGACATCGATGGACAGATCCTTAAGGTAACAACACCCTTTTTTTATTTAGCAGCTGTGTGTCATAGTTATGTCTTTATTTTTGCAAGATCCATAACTGTCATTGGGGAAATATATATTTTTAAAGGATAAACACTGTGTTTAAGGACAGTAAACACTTCATTTAAGGCCTTAGTTAACTCAGTTTTTTTTTTTTTTTAATATTGGGTGTCTTATTTTGGAGCATAGCTCTTCATTTAAATATTGCTGACCCAGATGAGAGCTAAGTGTCTTTCCACTGTGTTGGCCATTTCTGGTACAGCGCTGTGACAGTCTGCCTCTGTGGTTTCCTGTGCTGCCTCGGCCTTGGACAGAATATAGAGACCAATATAACTCTGCTGCAGCTTCCAGTGCATAGCACGCAACCCTCCACCACACATGAACACACATATGAACCATGTCATTCCCATTTTATTGGCACGTGGTGGTGTGTGTGTAAGATTTTCAGTGTATTCATATCTATATGTCTTGCGTTAATTCATTGGGTCATCTTTATGTCATCATCAGGCCTGGCCTCTGATCTCATTTCCTCTCTTCACTTCCTGTTCTTTTTCTACATCAACCACCTCCTCTGACCCTGTGATCTCTCTTCTTTCTGTCTGTCAGAGTCATGTGGCTGCTGGGTCAGGTGAACCGGGCGGCGATGAGTACCACTCCTTGGTGCTGTATCACAACAACAGCCCTCGGTGGGCAGAGCAGATCAAGCTTCCCATCCCAGTCGACATGTTCCGGGGGTCACATGTCCGGTTTGAGTTTCGACACTGCTCCAGTAAGTAGGACTGGGATTGTGGACAACGATCATTTATCTAGGAAAGGTTAAGTGAACACATTGTTTTCTCCAGGCTGTTTCACGCATTAGCTGCCTGGGGTGTGAACGCCCGAGGTGCTTTTTCCTTTTCAGATGATTATCCGGGGGAGTAGAGGGCAAAGAGGTGTTGTTGTGGAGGAAGAAGAGCACAATAAACCTTCACTTTTCCACCCGCTTCAACCTGCCAACCATCTAGCCTCAAGCCCCAAGGCTGCTACTGCGATCCCCAAATAGACTATGTCCAAGTGCACAAGTCTGCGCTTTTAGTTTTTTCCTAATGAGACTGTTTGTCCAACTTCTCACCTCCTAATGAGACAAATCTTTAATTATGACCAAAATATTGCTCTCAGTCTCTCCCACCCTCATTCTGGGCTATGGGGAGAGGGCCAAATCTCTTCTCTCATAACAAGCTGATATTATTATGCCAAGCTGGGAGGCTGAGAGGATGGGGGGCTGGGAGGCTGTGTGGTGTGGTGCTGTAGATTTAGTAGCTTTATTACCTCTGGTAGTGGTAGCATTGCCACTCAAGGGCTGCCTATGTAAGAGTCCAAATTAGACCTGTGGTGACACCAAACTGAGGACACCATATTATACATACTATTAGGGCTCTCAAACCCGGAGATGACCTGATCCGCGGGCTCTCCCATTTTCAATTAAGCCAAAATAGAAAGCTCATTTTTTATTAATATGCTTTTAAATGTGCTCATGTTGTTCTAGCGATTATGTAGCTGCAGTAATTGTTCATTTGTTTGCAGGGAGTCCAGTGTTTTCCTAAATGATGCTAAAGGGATCTGTCAGTGTCAGCAGTGCAGTGCTTAGTTTTATTACAGCTGTTTGTTGGTTGATGTGTTCTGCGATATTTTAAACAGATGAAATCATTTCCTGTAGTTGTCCAACTTTACTGTTACTGCTGTCAGAGGAGCTTGGACTGTAGTTGTTTTTCTTAGTAGACAATAGAAGTCTGCCAAGTAGAATTCTTTCCATACACGTACAGTGTAATAGCATAGTGTAGCATAGTGGTTTAAAAAATAACATAGATCAATCTCTACCTGGTCTGCCAAACTCAGCTATACCCATGTTTCACACAACACCACTTAATCTTTCCTAATCTCCTGGTGCCAAAGTGTGTGAAGGCTTACAGATTGGGAAAACTTGCCCAAAGGGAACCAGACACAACAAAAAGCAAAAGTGCACAGTTCTGTGAGCAATAAGTTCCTTGGTATAAAAAGTAAAGCAAAGATGGAAATAAAATGGCAGTGGTGGAGTTACCTGTTTCTAAGTTTAATACAGTACAACAGTACAAACTTGTGTTTCTCCTGGGAGAACCAACACACGCACGCAAGCACACCTAGACACACACAAACAGAAGACTGATAGATGCTGGCTAAATTAATCAGCGGTGCTGCAATGAAAGGAAATAGAAATCCTCCTAGCACCACACTTCTTACTTCCTGCTGTGTTTACATTAGCACTAAAATAGAAGAGAAATCAGATTACATGTGTTCATAATGCAAATTATGCCCAGAACGTTCAGAGAGCTTCTTAAAAAACACAGCAGTAGTTAATCAGACTCCAAGAGTAACTATAACAACATCAAAAAGCAGTTAGCAGTTTTTTTTCACATACTTGCTGGTAGTTAAGGTTGCATAGTCATATTCCCCCAAAATGGGGGGGGGGGGCTTCATTACACTCTCACAATTGAAAGCTGTGGGTGTAGGTGCAAGAAACTTACGATAAAGGTATCCTTTAGAGGTTCCCTGCTAACACATTTTTCTCTTCAGTATCTCACATTAAAATGCAACACTGCAAGCATTCACTGTGTTGTTATGAATATTTTGAGATATGAATTCAAGTCTATACGGGCTAACAGTTGCCTTCCATGCATTTTGCCAGTTGACTGTGCTGAAACAGTAAAAATCATCTCATCACCTGTGTCCTTGTGTGTGTTAAAGACAGGAAACTACATTTACAGCTGATTTACACAGTTCCATTTCTACAACCTATTAGTTTTATACTGTGTAATGAGAAAAGCAGAACTGGTGCTGTGATATTAGCTTTTGTGTTTTGTTTGTTTTCCTGCAGCCTGTGCTTGTGTGTTTTGGTTCTGTGCCTGATCCATGTGTTGTCGTTTGACAGCTAAAGACAAGGGAGAGAAGAAACTGTTTGGCTACTCCTTTGTTCCTCTGATGCAGGAGGATGGCAGGACTCTGCCAGATGGCACCCATGAGCTCATTATTCATAAGGTAAGACCCACAAACCTTCACTACCAAGACTTAGACTCAGAATAGAATTGGCTGGGTCTTTTACAGGGCAAACGAATGTGTAATCCATCCAAGGTTGACTCAGGATGAGATGTCACTGTTTTTGATGCATTTTCACTGATGTAACCGAAAGTGGCATGATCTCAAAAACATGAGGATGAGTTGCTATGACATGTTTAACATGTCATTCATGGCCAAAGTGTAATTTGGAAACAAAAGATTTCTCCAATCAGAGACAAAAGGTTTCTATGATCATCCAGTCAATTGGTTAATAGCAGCTGGTAGATTCTCCTCAGTGAACCCTCTCACTTTTGTGTGTTGTGTCACACTGTATACATTATTATGTGAATAATCAGCTCTAAAAGGCTAAATGCTGTCATTCTGTTGTCACGCTGCTTGGTGCCAGCTCACATCACACCAATACAGCCTGGCGGGCCAGTGACTAATGTCCACTTACATAACATTGTGAAGCTGCAAGGCTGAATTTAACTGTGAGTCAGTGTTAATGTATGTCTGTGTATCTGTGCTGGTGTAAGAAACAGTTGTTGCTCAACTGGATGTATGCACATTTCCTTTGAGGCAAAGCTGACGGATGTTGTTGCAGACCTCCTCTGTGAGCCTGTCTCTGTATTTAGTCCAACCTTTATGTCCATTTTCTGCATTTTATAGACACTAAGAGACTTGCTGTCATCTTTTCACACATTTTAGGTTTGACACATCAAAAGACTGAAGCAAATAAAATGGCCTGCATCCCAAGTTAAAAGCCTTGGCAAGACTGTCTTGGGTGTAATTGAGAATAATTGCAGACTACATGCTTTTCCTCAGCTGCAGGCAAAGGGTGTGTGCATAAACCTGAGGCTTTGCGGAGGACAGAAAAGCATGGAGCTCCTTCATGTGTTTTATTGGCAGTGAGGCATAACAGTGACCAGAAGTCTGATTATTTATCCTGCTGTTAACTACGGTTTCTTTGAGATGTCTTTAAAAACATTTTCATTGTTCTCTCTTCTTGTGTTGCCACCAGATTTAGTCTTACAAAAACCCTTCTAACCTGGGCATTGCGAGTTTTAGAGGACAGCTCCGGTATCCTGGTGTGTTCCCACCGTTTTAGGGGGAAAAAGGCCCTTTTTAATGCCAGATGGAAGTTGCTGAAAAGCTCAATGAAACTGGCATGGCCTAGTTTTCTCCTCAGACCCAAAATAGACACAGAAGAATCAGTCCAAACTGCATGGTAGCTTTGGAGCTCAAATGGCCTCAGCTGTGCATTAAGGCTGCACATTAAATCCCAAAAATACTAAAATCTCATCAACAACTTCTACAGTGTTATCATCCCAACAAGCTGAACTTTAAACCTGAACCTTAAACCAGGGTTTAATCCTGTTGTCTGTGATTTATGGCTTTACATCAATCACATACAGCCTACAAACCCCAAGCCTGTGATAGAGAATTCTGTATAAACCTGCATTTGAGCCAGTGTAATGTTGACAGTTGGCACTAAAACAAAACAGTGATGCAGCATAACTTTAGCTCTTCTTCCACTCCTTTCCTATTAACCCACTGTGCTAGTTTTTAATTCAGTTCTTCTCTTTCTCCTTTTTCTCTCCAGTGTGAGGAGAACACCAGCTTAGCAGACTGTTCGCGCTACCTGAAGCTGCCGTTTTCCAAGCCCAGCCTCCCGTCCAACAACCAGACGCTGAAAGGCACCAAGGAGTCTTTCTGGATAACTAGCTTCCTGTGCTCCACCAAGCTCACGCAGAATGGTAATCCACACTCAGGGATCGCCTCACCAGGCGAGTGGGCATAAATTTTATACCCACTCGCCTGGTGAGGTGCACTTAGCCTGGCGAGCCTAGTGAGCTGACTCAAGCACATCAGCTCGAGTCAGCTTGTGCAGTGCTTTCTAGTACAACTCTCTGCATCTGTACATTGCAGCAAGTAGGCAATAGAAGTATTACTGCCAAATACAGTGATCATCACTTCACAAAAGGCAAACAACATATGTTTAAGAAAAAGAAAAAGGAAAAAAAACACACACAGAGGAAGATACGGGTTCTCTGCAAGTGAGAAAGTGGTATTTCTATCCAAGCCACAGATTGTGTGAATAAACCTGTGAATATGCAGGGTGGTAGAAATAGCCTCTAGTTTGCAGAGCTCACTAATGAACTAACAAATTCTTGTGTTTCCAGAAATGTGCTTTTAGTCCTATTTTTTTCTAGCTGGCCCAATTTAAGGTGGAAAAAAATCATCAGCCAGTGATGAATGTAAAGTGTAATAAAGGGAGTCAGTGATGCATTCCAAACTTCACTAGACTCTGTCACTGTTGTACCAGACTACAGTGAGTCTGTGAGTGGTGAATTGTTTTTTTTTTTTTTTTATACCTCATTAAGTAGCTGGTAGAATATATAACTATAAAAGCTACAGGCACTATTTACTTGCAACAGGCTGTTAATTTCCTCAATACATGAGAGTTCTTTTGGAGGTGAATTGTTTGTAGATGTATTCCTGAGTTTGTGTTGGGAGGTAAAAAAATATATATTTGACAGATAGGTACAAACAAACTCAGTCACGCAGACACAAACACATGCACACATAAAGTTGCAAAAAGACAAGCTTCAGGTTGAACAGAATCTGAGGAGACAGCTAAAAGACTTTCTTTTCGCGGCTTATGTTTTATTCATGGGTATGTCTGGGGACTCTGGCTCAGGAAAATGACTTTTTATCTCCTTTATCCCGCTGCACTTGAAAATGTCATCATTTGTTTGGATTCAGTGGAGTTTTTGGGCTGTAATTGAAGGGTGTGGCGATGCTTTGTGATCTGAGGTGCATACTGCTCTCATAATCTTGCTTGTCTTGACAAACAAATATGAGATGTGTCTTTACCTCTTCTGTTTGACATCTTTCCATATCTCCGTCGCTTATCCCTCCGTGTCTCCCTCGCTCTGTCTCTCTCCAGGTGATATGCTGGACCTGTTGAAGTGGAGAGCTCACCCCGAAAGGATCAACGACAGCCTCTCTAAGCTGAAGGAGATCGATGGCTCTGAGATTGTCAAAGTAGGACCACAGTCAGCCCTGGCTTGCTGCTGCTATCCTAGTCATACATAGTATTGATTGTTTCTGATTTTGATTTCAGTCCATGTGTTTCTGGTTTCATTTGGCGAGGCTGTGGGTGTTCAAAGAGTAAAATCTTGAAAAGTTAATTTGTGTGCCAGCTCGTACAAACCCCCGTTTTATCTCTGTCCCCTCGCCAGTTTCTGCAGGACACCCTGGACACCCTCTTTGGTATTCTGGATGAAAGCTCTCAGAGATATGGGCTGAAAGTGTTTGATTCTCTGGTGAGTAAGTCATCCGTAATGTTCTGGTCATATCCATGCGTCTTTTTTTGTTTCCTGTTTTTCTCATGTGTCAAGAGCTTCTCAAAGTGTTTGAGTAAAACACAGAAAACAGAATCACAAACTAACTGTTGGTGAAAGATCTGGTGATGTAACGCTTCAAAGCTCGCTGAACCAATCTCACCCCGGTCATGCTGCACTGCGCTGAGGCCAGGAATCGATCTCTCTCTCTCTCTCTGTCTCTCTGCCTGTGAGTGTCCCTCCCGCTCTCCCCATCAGTCTCGCACTGACACACAAACGCACTTGCTTCGCTCGGCGTGGCGTTATCAATGATGAAAAGGTCCAGCGAGCCGGTGAACTCATCAAGTTTCCTTTTTGTGGTTTTGAGATCAGGCCAACGAATCTGACAAGTGGGCTTGTCTTCTGTGGGTCGGACAAATTCAGTGCAACAAGCTGCACACAGGGGAAACACAGAGTAATATGTGTAACCACTTTTTCCCTCAGTTGATGTCATATTCTAAAACATCTATATTTCCAAACATTAGCATTTTTCAAGATACAGTATTTTTCCTTTTATCTTTTATATTTCATATATTTTATCTGTTGGTGTTCTGTTGATCATTGGTCAACAGAACATTAACTGTTCTGTTGACCAATGATTGGCTTATAAAATAAGCTAATCAATGGTAGTGTTGCACATTATTGTTTATCTGTAGAGTACAATCTTACTTTCTCACATAGGTTTCCTGTTTCATTTCATTCATTAATTTCAACAACGAATCAAAGACAATAACAGTATCACAACAGATTGCTGAGCTGTAAGGCCAGTCAAAAACAGGCCTGAACTGAAGTAAAACTACACTGTAAAGACATAATATATAGTCATTCAATAACAATAAAAACAGTTGGGGAGAGTAGAAAACTGTAAAAGAGCAATAGAAAGAATATCACATAAAAGCAAAACTTGCAAAATCATAATTTCATCCACATCATCAAAAAGTCTCATGTTAGTTGATCCTAACACTCTTCAGACATACAAAACTTTATTTGAACTGGTTGTGGAGATTCTTGTCCATCTGTAGGAACAGTGTAGTCATCAGCTTCATAAGGGGAAAACTGTATTTAAGTGGTTAAAGGGTTGCAAAGACAGTAATTTTCTACACAAATGCATAGCGTTTGACTTGTGTTCTGTTTATTTCTAGGTCCATATCATCAACCTTCTCCAGGACAGCAAATTCCAGCACTTCAAACCAGTCATGGACACGTACATCGAGAGCCACTTTGCCGGAGCTTTGTCCTATAGGTGTGTGACAATGACATTTCAGCCTTCACCTCTGTAAACGTGGCTATTTAGGGCTTCGGCAGCACCTTGAGCACACAACATTGCAGGCTTTATTGTATTGTAATGAAGTATCACATCAGAGGCAGTCACAGAGGCCAGCCTGCGTCAGTGCTGAGAGGCAGCTCTGCTCAGGTCTGGGCTTTGATTTTAGTCACAATGTAAAGTGTGAATAAAATGGTTATGGTGCCCCCTGGCTGATGAAAAGTGAATGATGAAATTGTGCTGGTTTTTCCTACCTCCTCCTTCCTCCTCCTGTCTACCACA
>OMNW01019454.1:21029-53411 GCA_900303245.1 Selene dorsalis | reverse complement strand
GCGGGAAGGAGAGGTTCACCATCATCCAGCCAGAGAGCCTGAGTCCCAGGCAGCAGCTCACTGTCAAGGTAGGCAGCAGGCAGCAGGCACCAAGCTGTGGTAACACACACACACACACACACACACACACACACACACACACACACACACACCCACACACACACACACACATTCACAACCTGCTGTTCTCACCGGCTGTCTTCTTCACACTCTCTGTACCTGCTAAGACACTGTGCTGGTGCTGTCTCCTTTTTTCTTTTTCTTCAGTACTTGTGCATGTTGACGATGCCGCTGCTACATCCATCTGCTTTCAACTCTCTTACCTGTGATATTGTTTCATTAGAAGTGTCATACCTTAATTGTACATATCTCAAGTTATTATTAAAGAATCAAGATGTCACCTAGTCCTGATTAGAATGAGAAAACCCACCAACTCACTGTTGAATGAAAAGGATAACTCTCTTCAAATATCTGATTAGACTTGAGGAGTTTCCTTCTAAAATTCTTCAATTTTAAAGGATTTTTATTGGATTTTCTGATCATTATTCACAGTTATAGCATTTTCATCTGCCATATTTGTGAAATACTGGTAAATAAGTGGCAGACTGTGTGTGATGTCAAGTGTTTCATTTTAAAATGCTGCATTGCCTCATCTATATTTGCCAAATCCAGTGAGAGAGGGTATGTGTGATGCTCCTTGAGCCGAGTGGTGATGCTCTGCGTGTGTGTGTGTGTCTCCTCTAGGGACCTGATCAAAGTGCTGAAGTGGTACGTGGACCGCATTGTTGACGCAGAGCATCAGGATCACATACAGCAGGTGCTCAAGGTGAGGCATGTGGTATCACACACACACACACACACACACACACACACACACAAAGGCAGTCAGAGCAATATTTTCATGTTCATGCACACTTACATATGCGGCTGTCTTTGTAGGCGCACAATCACACAATGTACACATACACCACCACACCATCAACACAGATGCATCCAGATATACAAATAAACAAACTTGCTGCCTCTCTCTGCCGTCCCTTCTAATCAGCAGTGAGTGTGTCATGCCGCCATTCATTATTCCCCTCCTATGTCTATTACGCTGCATGCAATTTTAATCAGCAGAAATGCAGTGCCTCTGGTGCTGGGGATCCATATCACATTATTCTAATGACTCATAGAGATACGCCATCAGAGAAACACAGTGTGGCTTCTGTATTGCGGTTTCCCCATTTATCATTCATGGAACACATTCTGCAGCTGAAGTAAATGTTTCCATGTCATGCAGTAAATAATAAATAAGCAATACACAGCACATGTGTGGACATGATCCATTATATGTTTTTTATGGGGCTTTTTAGAGCACCAAGCTCAGTTTTGATGACAAATAAGTTTTTATGAATGTGTTTTTTGGTGTTTTCATTATAGATTAATATGGTAATTGGGTGAAATTGTGAGACTATTGTATGAAATGTACATATCAAGGTCCAAGAGCCCAAGATGACATCTTGTCTGACCACTTGTCCAAACTTAGAATATATTCTATTTGTAAAGATACCTGTTGTTTTTACCCTCTCACAGTAAAGAGGCTGGACCATGCTAATATCTGGCATTAATCAAATACATTTATAAAATATTATATTACTTAAAACAGCGATTTGAAGATCAAAGTTTCTGGAATAAATGTTTGCACCGCACTTTGCTCTCATTTAAAATGAGTCATAAAACCTTGGATTGAATATATCAGGGCTAAGTTTAATATTACATTGTTCTTTGACTTTTTTTCCCTTGAAGGGAACTCTGACTTGGCTTTCTCATTTCCCAACAACTGATAAATGATTGTTCCCTTTCTCCTCCAGGCCAGCGAGTACATCTTCAAGTACATTATCCAGTCTCGCCGGCTCTTCTCATTGGCCACAGGAGGCCAGAACGAGGAGGAGTTCAGAGTCTGTATCCACGAGCTCTTCATGTCCATCCGCTTCTTCCTCTCGCAGGAAAACAAAGCCACCAGCCCTGTTGCACAAACACAGGTACATGTTTGTGTGTGTGTGTGCAAAAGCATGAACACATCTCAGCTCCTCTGTGCTTTCATGATCATCACATGTGCATCTGTGCGTGTCTGTTGGCACATGTGCACCACATTATGTTTTCATTCTGGGGGACTGCTGTTAATGCAGTTGAGATAGGTGAGAAATTGGCTGTAATTGAATTTCATGCTGCCAGAGGGCCTGGAGTCAGAATAGAAATTTCTGTGGCAGCTTTTGCTTTTTTCCGGTGGGAGGTGAGCACAGCAGGGCAGCCGCCTTCACTGATTTCAAACAAGACCTAAACAAACAAGCTGAAGATGCCAAAGATAATCCTAATTACACACCAGGAACAGCTGCTTGTGTGGTTTCTTTTTTTTAAAACCACTTGTCAGAGAAACTCCTGTATTTTTGCCTCCAGAGTACCTGTGAGTGAATCTGTTTGTGTAGCGCTGTATCTCATTATCTTCTCTATTTTGCCTATTTATACAAGGCCTGCTCCTCCTCCTCATCACCTTTCTTGTCTGGCCTTACTGTTTTCTCATTGGCCACAAAAATCTACTATTATGAATAGGAGTGCTGTCTGTGTGTGCGTGCGTTCGTGCATGTGTGTGTGGTAAATCACCTATGTTTGTAGTAATTTCTCGCCTTTATTTCCTTGGTGTTCACCTCCCCCATGTGAACCCTGAACATATGTTTTGTTCCAGCATTAAGGAAAGAAAATTCTTACCAGGTTTATTCCTCCGCCAGGTTTTACTTTCACAGCTCATTTGAACGATTATAACAAAGTCCTCAAGAGACTGACAGGAGGAGTTGACCTATTAAAACCAGGAGTCTTGTGTTAAGCCCTCAGTCACTTTTCAGTGACTAATTTCACCTCACTTTGAAGCAAGGAGAATGAGATTATTAGTGTAACATTAGCTATTTCAGTGGCACCCTCTGTATGTGGTCTGTAAAGCTCCCCATCATCCCTGCAATGACTTCTGATCTAGACTAATCTGTATTCTCGACACAACAATAGCTATGGGAGAATGCGGGTCAGTCCAGTGCTAATCCCGCTTAATCTGTGGCATGTGGGCACACACTCTGGCTAACACACATCATGAATTAATACACCTAAACAATAAGCCATGGGTGCATAGTTTTGCACATTTTATAATATGATATATATATGAATGTAAGATGTGTCGTCACATCACAGGATGACCTAACATCTGATATGTAGAAGAGCGTTGAACCAAGTAATGTGTTGCCAGATCACTTTTTGAATATTGTTTAATTTGCAGAATTTCTGCACAGATGGTGTTTCACTAGGAGAACAACTAGTCCTCAAACAATAAACAGGATTTCTCATTTTTCTCAAAAAATTTCCACTGAGGAGAATTTTAAGAGTAGCAGCACTGTGAAACTGTAAAACTCCAAACAGTTTCCATCCTGGCAAATGAAAGTTGGTAAATAAAAATACAATTTTAGATTACAATAAAATTCATTTCTCAGTGGTGCGGTGAGAGCCTGACAGTCCTTGACAGGAAGAAAGAGCATCAGACAGAGAGCTGCAAACAATGATAGACAGCAGTCCCACTGGAGCACTCCTTGACTTTAATCCACATAATCCCTGAATGCCATGGGCTCTGACCACCTCCAGTACAGGCCAGTGATTCATGGCACAATAGTTAAAAATTAACTTTTTTTCCCCAACGACATAATTAATAAGCACCATAAAAACTCTGTTCAGCATAATTTGCAAGTATCGACAAACAGCCCAATCTCTGAGAAAACACAAAAAGATTTTCATAACCAGCTTCCATATGTTTAAAACTCACTCCTCTCTGCCTAGGCAATGTTCCTGCGGACATTTCCGGCAGTTTACGGTGAGCTGTTGAAGATCTTCACCGTGCGGGAGGTGGCCGGGTTTGTCAGGGAGACCCTGGGCAGCCTTCCCACCGCTGTCCATGCTGACTGCCCCCTGGAGGCTGTCAAATTGCAGTGCATTGCCAAAACCGTGGAAAGCCAGCTTTACATTAACCCAGGTAAAGAGGCGTGGACACACACAGATGTACACTTTGATACACACACATAATTGAGGCTTGTAAACACACTGAAAACCCAACACAGAAAAAACAATCGGATCAAACAACATCAAGAGAAAAGGACTTGTATAGAGATTATGAACATGGAGGAAAAATAAACAGCACAGAGGGAAACAACCAGATTTGAACAACTAGATTCATGGACAAAATACACACAATAATCAGTGATACTTTGTATGTTTGTCTTGTAGCTTGTACACACAGGCTGTTTATCCATATTCCACTGTACAGCCGTGGTCTCCTGCAATACACTCACTGGAGAGCACACCTTGGCTAATTGTTACCCTACAGTGCACCTAACTCTGTCATTAAAATGTGCTTAATAAAGACTGTGCACTGAAACAAATTACTGTGTCTGTTTTATTCCCAGCCTTCTCCTAAAGGCTTCATGTAACAAGATAAACATTCCTCATGCAAATCACGTTAATTTTACACGGACAAGCATTACATTTAGTTACATTTAATTATATCGCAGAAACACAGAGTGCTCATGAAATCAGAGCAAGAAAATGAATACAATTTATTTCACCATTTGGTATTTTTTTTATGCATCTCTACATCTTTGACGTCTAACGGTCCACTCTGTGTGTGTTGCAGAATCACGGTGCATCCTGCTGCCAGTGGTTCTCCGTGTCCTCCAGGCTCACATGCAGGAGCAGAGGGACCTGGTCATGTGTGCCCGCATCCTCACCAGCATGCTGTCCCTCATCAAGAAGGAGGAGACTGGCACTGCAGTGAGTGTTACAGCCATAACTGTCTGTCACTACACCAGCCTGCATCAGCCTCTTAGAGTAGTCTGACATTTATTGGGAAATACACATATTCACCTTAGTGCCAAAAGTTATATGAGAAGATAATAAAGAAAGCCAGTTAGCCCAAACGAGAGTCAGTGTGCACTCCCTACATCTCACTAATTTATTTGTATGTCTTAAGCATCCAGAAAGGAGATTTGTCTCTCTCAGAAAGAAAACAATGTTTATTTGTGCAAATTTCCAAAGCTTCAACACAAAGTCTAAAGGTGAACTGCTGCTCAAGACTAATTTACACCTAATGAATAATTTGACTAAGAGCTGCCACTTTATTCTGAATGACATGACTGTGTGACAGTATCCCCTCTCTGCTCCTTTACAAGCTCCACCAGAGATTTTCCGTCATAACAGCTGGAAAATAAGTTTAAAGCAAGTCAAAGCTCAAGGAATTAGTCTTAGAGCAATTTCCTTGCCAATACTTTGCAACAGCAGATTGTTTTGTTGTGTGTATATGGTCAATTAGTCTTGGAAACAGGGACTTTGGCAGCCGTGCAGTCCAGTAATGAGACCCATCAATTTAGTAATGGGCATTGTTGCAGTGGCAGTCACTTCGAACTGTTCGTGTATGTTTGTCTGAATCGTGTGTGTGTGGGGCATCTTGGGATTCCTGCCTTGCACTATTCTTTGCCAGAGGGGCAGCTAGTGGTAAAGGCATCCAGCAGGACACACACACACACACACACACACATACACATACAGAGTGGCACCACATCTAAAGGGAAGTGACAGCAGTGGCAGCCAATGTGCCAGTCTGAAGCTCCTTCTCATTATCGCTCTGTCCAAGACCTGCCTGTCTTGTCAGGGGGTAGAGACTGGAGGGACACACACACACGCAAACACACTTACACATACACCTAGCCAGTTTAGCCTCCCTGCTACTTGAGTGCTTTTTAATCTTTAAATGGCTCTTTTTCCTTTGTATTCTTTTCGATTCTCCTCCTTCAATGTGAATATTATAGTTCCAAAATGTTGCACTTAGCCTTGAAACTTCTTATTAGTCTGCACACTCACTACTTCAACACTCATTAAAACTATGATGAAAGTAAGATTATAGGTTGAGGGGGGCAGAGTTTAGCTCAGAGGCAAACTGACGTCAGCTGTCAGTCATGGTTCAAGGTTGTGCTGCTAGAAAAACTCAAGTGGAAAGCTAATTAGTGAAGATAACTCAAGCACTCATGTAACTTCAGAGGAAATGAAGGAATGTGTCATTTGAATTTTTAAGGATCACCCTGACATTTTAGTGTCACACTTTTCTTTCTTTTCTTCTGTATATATAAATGGACTCTGTAGGTTAGGTGTGTTTCATTTGCAAGATGGTGTTTTCTCCCTTGTGTAGGAGCCTGTTGTGTCGGAGGAGGTGGAACTGATTGTGGAAAGCCTGCTGGGAGTTCTGCTGAGGACCATTCTGGAAATTAGCAACCGGCCCCAGTCTGCCGGCAACGCCATGAGACTGCAGTTCCAGGATGTCACTGTATGTGTGTCTTACCATGTACAGCACTGCATGAGTGTTTGTGTGTTTGTGTGTGTGTGTGTGTGTGAGAAAGCTTATTATTGTAAATTGTTTTGGGACTTAACAAAATGTGCAAGAGTAATTATAGATTTTTTAATTGGTTTGCTGCTGTGGCGTCTATAATACCACAAACATTATTAACATTAATGGCAATAATTAAAATTTAGCAAACAACACAGTGTGAAAGTGGAACGGTGGAGAGGATAATGCTGATATCATCATCATCACTGTGGGATGATGCAGACTCGAGGAGAGGTGGAGGGTTGCTCCACTTGTAATAGAGTTCTCTAGTTCATACTGATCGCCTTTAGAGACTAATAAAAAGCTTTCGGAGGAGGCTGTAGGTGAAATATCTTCTTTTTATTTCCTGCAGAACCACAGAACTATCACATTTACCACATTTGTCTTTTCCAAACTTCCCTTAGTTTCTCACCCACATGAATGGAAATGAAAAAAATTAGTATATTCCCTGCCAGTAGATACTATTATTACTTTTTATAATTTGAACCACAACAGTACATGGACCCATACAGAACATGATAACCAGTCAGGCCGACTGTTTTGACAGTCAAGGTTATAGCACCTCTGAAGATCATTTAGTACCACAGCATTACTGATGATAAACGTTTTTCTCTGTATGTTTTGGGTTGTACTAACAGGGGGAGTTTGTGGCGTGTTTGTTGGCTCTCCTGCGACAGATGAGCGACAGACACTACCAGCAGCTGCTGCAGGCGTTCAGCAGCAAAGATGACCTGAGGGTAAGACCACCGCATCCGTGTCTCTCTCTATCTCCACATCTGTCTGTGGTTACGCTTCTCTCACTCCGTGCCATGCATCTGTGTATGAATCTGAGGTGAAAGAATAAATATTGATATATGTATAATGTCTGTAACCTGAACACGGTCTAAAGCTGATCATACATGCAGCGCTGTGTTAAAACCTAATTGTGCTGTTTAATTTTATCCCAGTGGATTTGATAACATTACTCAGGTTGTAGCCCTTTGTCCTTTGCCAGGTAGATAAAGCACTATTGTAGTAATTAATCAGAGTTCATTAAAACATCTGCTCACCAATTATAATGCAAGATAATGGGCAAGCTCACACTGACCCCACCTATCCTATTCAGATACTTATCTTACCTAACTGTCCTCATTAATATGCAACTTGTCATTACTTAGCCAGGTGTACAGTGTTTGTAGTATGTGCTAACACAGAGATACATTAAGTATGTATTGCCACAGAAAAACGTAATGAGTGAGGAAATCTATAATTTGCCATTTTCCAGTAATGCCCTTTTAATTTTGTAATTGTACACTTTCTGAATTGTTATTAAAAACTCAATTTACCTATAGAACTAGACAGATGCAAGTGTATGTACATACACACACACACTTCATATATATATATATATATGTGTGCATGTGCATATTTTTTTGTGTCGGCATGGCTGCTAGGCCAGCAGTGACAGGATACAGGAAGCAGAGCAGAGAGACTGGAGCACACAATAGACAGAGACAGAGAAAAATTAATGATGTCACAAGTTCCTCCCAGTGAGAAATATCAATTGGCCTAATGTCAGAAAAAGTAGAAAGGTAATGTGCTCTTGTTAGCTTGAGAGCTCTTGTTCAAGAAGGACAATTTCCTTGGTTTAATTTTAGTACTTTTATCACAAGTATCTGAAGTGCTCACAGAATCACAGTTACTCCTTGCAATGTGCTATTTAGCTCCAATTTAGCATGAATTGGCTCTTAAATGATGTCAATGTGACAGCATTGTGGTTTAACCTCATAACTCAGTGTAATTATAAATTTCTGAATAATAAATTCACAGTGGAAATATAGCCAGAGAATGTATGTTTGTTTGTTTTTTTAAACATCAACAACACGTCTGCACTTCTGTCTATCAAAAAGTGTCCAGATTCTTGAATGTTTTACACAAAAGGGATAGTGAACAAGGGAGTGTGATGCACTTGATGTTGATTTGATTATATCAGCAGCATAGAGAGAGACAGTGAAGACTGTGGTTTAACCTACTACACAAAGTCTTCAGTAACACCACGTCTGATGTGTTTGTTCCAGGACTTCTTGCTTCAGATCTTCACAGTCTTCAGGATCCTGATCCGACCAGAAATGTTTCCTAAAGACTGGACTGTCATGCGGTTGGTCACCAACAAGTAAGACCAAACAAAGTGTACACACAAACACACATGAGAGAAGATACTGTAGTAATCAATTAACAAAAGTTGGGAAAAGGTAGAAAAGTGGAAATCCAGTCAGGACAGTGACATGCTACAAAGGTTTTCAGTGAGAATATACAAAGGTTATTATATGACATGCTCTTTAGACCAAGTCATGAGAGCACAGATAAGTAAAGGGGAATTTCAGTGCTGTGCTGTCAGTAAAAATGAGAGCAAATCCAAGGCTAATGCACCGTGCCACTCTGGAGGACACTCTCAAATGTGCCGCATTGATAATGTGATTCACAAAGGTCAATGAAAACGCCTGTATCCACTCAGTTGTAAAGACCTTTGTATTTTGGAAAGCACCAGAGCCTGCAGATGATAACACAGATTTATGTCTTTGTAGTCAAACAAACGTTCCTTTATATTCAGAAAACTGGAGTTGAACAGCTTCAGCTCTAAGAGTGCCACTCTACCGCTTTATGTGTTGTTGAATTTGTGTTTGTATATTTTGCCTTCATTAATACAGCATTGCATTGCAAATTCACCTCTGCGTTGACACAATGAGCGTCTCCACCTCCTGTTCCCTTTCTTTCTCTCGCTCTTGTAGTGTCATCATCACAACTGTCCTCTACCTTTCCGACGCTCTGAGGAAAAACTTCCTCAATGACAAGTTCGACTACAAGGTAGGGAAAACACAGCAGTCTGTAGACGTGTGTCTGTCAGTGTGGAGATCTGAACAATGGCACAATGCTTCAAAACTCCCAGGGTATCAAACGACCGCGCTTCTAAAACGAAAAAAAGGCTGCAGCAAAGACACACACATATACTGACACACAGGCTAATACATATTCGAATTTATTTTGGTACGTCACACTTGACAGAGACTCAGACATAAAGCAGAGATAATACCATTAGTCAAAGGCTTCAGGCAGACAATAAAACAAGCTGAATGCCGGAGAAGAAAAACAGACGGAGGCAAAAGTGACAGAAAGAAGAAGAAACATCAATTAAAAAAACAAGATTAATTAATTAATTAAATTTCATCTGCCTCCCTCCCCTGATGCAAAGGTTGCAAAACAAATAGTAAACTGTAATTGTCAAAACTCCTTGGATACCAGTGGCAGGTTATCATGTTTTATGTCTGAATTCCTAAAAGCTTAAGTTAAAGGTTAAAGGTTCACATGATGCCTTTTTTTTTTCTGCCATTTTCAGGTGTGGGACTCGTATTTCTATCTGTCAGTTATATTTATCAACCAACCCTGTCTTCAACTGGAGTCCTTCTCTCCCTCCAAGAGAAAGAAGATACTGGAAAAGTGAGCACACACACATACGCATGCACACTCTCTACATGTGTTAGGGAGATCTATAATGAGTCATATGCTTATGCAACAAGCCATCCTACCCTGCTCCTGCTCTCGGTGAAACCTCAAAACAGCCACACTCGTGCATATACAGTGTACTGTAGGTGACAGAGTGTAATTACTCCTTAACATGCAGGTATGTATAGTTTCCCTGCAGCAGGCACACATTTCTAACCATGATATTTGGTCATGCAGATATGGAGACATGAGGGTGATGATGGGCTGTGAGATCTTCAGCATGTGGCAGAACTTAGGTAAGATAAAACACTGGTCGTCCAAACACACATGGACAGTTTAACTCCATACAATACAATACATACAATGGATTCTGATTGGTGATGCAAAAGCAACCACCGGCCTTCCTGTCCAGCAGCAGCTTCTCTCTCAGGCCTGTAACAACAAGTTGGAAAATATTTCCACATTTATTCCTTTAGTGATGTAAAAGTGTTGCTCATGTCTGTGTGACACACCAACATCAGAGAACAAAAACGCAAATAAACTCTGTGTTTCTTTGGACCTCAGCTGATGGGAGCTAAAAAACAAATAGACCCTTTTTTGTAATGCCAAAAACTATCTGTCACCATGGCAACCAGCCTCACTCTGTTTTGTGTGGAAGCTCTTGTTTTTCTCTGCATTTTGTGGTGGATTTATGCAATTTTTATAATAATTCCTGCCCCATTTGTGTGCATCAAATGTGTTTTAGTTTAATTTAAAATGCATTTTGAAGTAATTTCATTTTTCCTTTTGCTTTATTTGATGTCAATATGAAATCTGAAGTCCCTGCACTTAGAGTAATGAGTTTGAATATATGCACTTTGATTATTTAGTTTGTGAAAATACTGTATTTTGTAATGTGGTGAAAGTGCAACACGTTCGCCAGAGCAGCTTTGATTGTGGTAGAAGTTTTCGAGGAAAGAAAGGCTGCCTTTCACAGCCGGCCAAATTGCCCGCGACAGAAACAATACGCTGTGTCCAGGGATAAAGTGAGAGCCTAACCTCTGCGCTGACCTCTGTTTCTTTTTCAGGGGAACACAAGCTGAACTTCATCCCAGCGATGATTGGTCCGTTCTTGGAGGTGACGCTGGTCCCCCAGCCTGATCTGAGGAATGTCATGATCCCCATCTTCCACGACATGATGGACTGGGAGCAGAGACGCAGTGGAAATTTCAAACAGGTGCACAGCTGTTGGA
Organism: Selene dorsalis; assembly: GCA_900303245.1. Taxonomy (NCBI): domain Eukaryota; kingdom Metazoa; phylum Chordata; class Actinopteri; order Carangiformes; family Carangidae; genus Selene; species Selene dorsalis. Next base: position 42,248 of record OMNW01019454.1, on the reverse strand, counting down.
AGCCCGAAACTGAAATTTCATCATAAGAATAAATCACATGTTCAGTCTTGGGCAAACGAGAGAAACCTTCTTTTCATTGAGGCAGGATTCAATTATAAAACTAGAAACATGTCTGAAGCTATTCCTTCAACCACATCTTATAGCAAATGACTGACTTTGACATGATGTGATATAATTTGATCTCATGCTGTTCAGTTTGAAGCCCAACACCATCCATGCTACTTTCCCTCCCAGTCATTTTATCAGTGCTGTTTGAACCAGCAGCTTCTTTGAGATGCAAATGCTTTATTTTTTGTTCTCACAGGTGGAGGCCAAGCTGATTGACAAGCTGGACAGCCTGATGTCTGAGGGCAAAGGAGATGAGACATACAGGGAGCTCTTCAACAGCATGTGAGTGAGAGAGAGGAGCAGCAGTAGAACCAGGAGACGTGGATATGAGGGGTTTATGGGTGGATATTTACATAGATATTTCAGGAAATGGGAATGGAGTGGTAGACTGTTATGTTACCTAATTTACAGTAAAATCAAAACACGGGCCTAAAGTAACTTGCTTGGGCAGAAGCCAGCTCAGGAGAAGGTCTAAAGACACTTTCCTGACAGACTAAATAGCTGTTATGAAGTCTAATGATCCAAATGATATGACCCACGCAAGACCTCATCAGGTAAACGCCTGCGTGGGCAGCATCTCACAGGTCGTTTGCCTCTTTACCTGCAAATGGATGTGTCTAACTATTCCACTTTTCAAAATGGGGTTTTTAGCTCTGAAAACCAGAGAGCGTTACAGCTCAGAACGGCCCTCCTTCACCTGAATTAGAGGAGAAATGAATGTGTGTTTTTTGAAATTGAACAAAATGAGATTTTTGTTGGTATGATAGGAGAGGCCCTGGGTAGCTTGTTATTTTAGAATTTTGCTATGGAGTAGAATGATGTAATAATAAACAGAGGTAAGTGGGTCACCTTCATCTTCACTCACACCTCCTCCATGGCTAGTCCTTGTCCACTCTGTCCTTGTTTTCCCAGGTTTGTGCTCCTGCATGTTTAGTGTACGTGCTAACGCTAGTTTGTGTATGTGTGTGTATGTGTGTGTGTTGGTGTGTGTATGTATATCCCCTGCTTCTTTTGTGGTTCAGTGCCTGTTCATAGTTTTATGTCCCCACGCTACTATGAACTACTATTCCTCATTTGGACTTGGAAAACCAAACTCCTACATTTCAACTTGGCGTCTAAAAACATAACTTCATTAAATGGCGTCATGTTTCTGATTCATATATGTACTGTATGTCGCCTCCTTAGAATCACATAGATGTGAATTAAAGTATTATATCAATATGCATCTACTGTAACTGTCCCTTTTGTCTTTCATAGTCATTCATTCTCTTTGCCACCATCTTTATATGTGAAATATGAAAGAAAATAATGCAAAATAACTGCACATTATTTAAACTGTGTCTATAATCTTTATTGTGTAGTGTAAAGTAATTTTGCACCAAGAATCATTATTGTTAAATTGCCAATAACTAATTCAGCCTACATAAAGATTACAAGTTATTTTCTGCTTATTTTATGAGTCTACTTTTATCTTTTCTTGCTTAATTAAATTATTGCTTTAATTTAGTTTTTTAATTTATTTTCCTCCTACTAACTCCACTAACTCCTAAACTAACCTGTGTGAGTGTGGGCTGATATTAATCATATTAATATTAATTTATTCCGCCTATGCTTCCCGCCTGGAGTAGAATTCCTCTGTTTGGTCCGTACCCTAGGTAAGACGCTCTCCTCTTTGTTCTCTTAGTGTCGTCTGTGTGATGGGGAACAGGGGAAACGTTAACTTCAGCCAAAAATATTCTACTGCGGCACTTTGGCTGTGATGTGTTTGTCTTCTTTAAAAGCCCTGCTGAGATGAGCAATCTCGGAAACAGAGATTTCCAGTGGCAAAGCAGTAAATCAGCTATTGTGATTTTTTTTAGCCACTTTGGGGATTTTAGTTAGTTGTTAAATTTCGCAGGCAGGCCAGCAAGCATAGGTGACACTGGTGTGACTGGGATTGATTTCCTCTTTGCGTTGCTTCCTTTTCTTTCTTAGTAATTTCTTCTTTCTTTTTTCTCCCCCAAATCACCTTTCCTTCCCCATTTGCTCCCTTTCACATCCTGTCTCTTTTGGTCTTCACATCTCTCTGTCTTGTTCTGTCTCTCCTCATTTGTCCTCCAGCCTGCTGAAGAAGATTGAGAGAGAGACCTGGAGGGAAAGTGGGATCTCTCTGATCGCTACTGTCACTCGCTTAATGGAGAGGTTGCTAGACTATAGGTGAGAGTGCACACGTACACTTGGAAACACATGGTCATACATGCCTGCTCCCGTTGAATCATGTCACATTTCTTATGCCTAATGTTTCTATCATAGGGATTGTATGAAACTGGGGGAGGTGGATGGTAAGAAAATTGGATGTACTGTCAGCTTACTGGTGAGTAGCAGTTACTTCCTGTGTTTGTCTTTCCCTAACATTATCTTAATGACCAGTATGAATAGATACTATAATTTCCAGGCCCACTGAAATGCAGACGTGTGGGTAAAAAACAACGATAAAATCAAGTCTTTGAGAAGATAAATACCTCCTCATATCTGTCAAATATCTAGCTGTTAGCTTAGTTTAAAGCGTGGAAACAGGTTAAACAGATTTAAATAGTTTATAGGAAAAGCAAAACTAATAAAATGTTAATTTTTGTATAATATTTACAAATAATATATACATATATTTTACCCTTGAACTCAGACAGGCTAGCTGCTTCCCTCTACTTCATTGTTTTAGCTTAGCTAAGATAACCCTCTCTGTAACTTCATAACACATGAAAGTCACATTTTTTTTATTCCTTTTTTTGTGGTTGTGTATCCTGTAGAAAATCAAGTCCTCTTCATAGACATGACAAACTTTAGTCAAGCCTGTTTTTGTTTCATGTGCTGTTGTCACTGCTGTCAGTCCTTTTGCCTACATGGTTTTCCTTATGTAACTGCAGCCATCTGCAAGAGTGGCCGAGAGTGTGTAGGCAGATGGATCAGAAGTCACTGCTAATCAGCAGCTGAAATATACTGTTGCGCCTCCACCAGAGAACAACCTGTCACTTTTTGTACTTATTTGCATGTATAAACGCCCTGTAATATTGATAATCGTCTCTCTCTCTCTCTTTCTCTCGTGATTCTGTTTGTCCTAAATCACCCTCGCACCACCCACTGCTCCTGTCAGAACTTCTACAAAACGGAGTTGAACAAAGAGGAGATGTACATCCGCTACATTCACAAACTGTACGACCTGCACTTGAAAGCACAAAACTACACAGGTACGTGTAAACAAAACAACGTGAGTGGGAGTGTTGTGATCTGCTAATGATATTGAATCCTTCATGGTTTCTTAAAAATGAAGCTACTTCTGCATTTAGATGTCCATAATCTCCTTACTGTCTTGTCTGTGTGTGTTTGTGTGTGACAGAGGCGTCGTACACCCTGCTGCTGTATGATGAGCTGCTGGAGTGGTCAGACAGGCCGCTCAGAGAGTTCCTCAACTACCCCATGCAGAGCGAGTGGCAAAGGAAGGAGTATCTGCATCTAACCATTGTCCAAAACTTTGACAGGGGGAAGGTGAGCTGCATGTAGAGCTGTTTTCTGCGGGAAAAGTCAGTTAAGTAACCTCTGTTTTTAGTGATAGCAATAAAAAAAACACTGCTCATATGAGCTCTTCTAGCAGCATGACAAGTGGCGTCTTAAAGCTGCTAAATACCAGGGAATGTACTGCACCACTCTGAAGCTACAATCTCATTGAGATTACTTTTTACCACCCAGAAGCACATCAGCCACTCACACATATTTCAAAATGTCAAACTATAGATTAATCCATATAATTAATGTTTCATTTAGAGTAAATACATGTTATCCATAAATACTTAGATTTCAGCGTAATAAGCGTGAACAAATCAATTCAACATTAATGCTCAGTTCAGCTAAATGCAGCTGCAGCAGCGCAGAAGATGACAGGACTGGTGTTCCCCACTTGTTTAATGGAGACGTTATGTCATTCACCTGAAATGAAATTGGAGCTGTAAGCTGCATATTGCAATAAAAATACGTCACTTGCGGTCAGACATTTAATTTCTACCTGTCGTGAACTGAGGCGGCGGCTCGGGGCATCAACACTTCCTCGGTTTAATCAGATGAAACGCTGGCGGCTGTAATTAAAGCAGGATCCATATCTTCCCACAATATCCTACACCATTCCTCCTCAGAAATATTGTGGGAGAGGATGAGGGCAGGACTGGCAGGAGAAGCGTGACATGCATTGGTGGTGCTGGTTTTAGACTCAGCAGCTTAAATAGAGCTCAGGTGATTCAGGACGCAGCAGGATATGAGCTCCCAGCCTTTGTTTTGTTTCGTTTTTTTTCTCACTTCCTCCCACTTTTCCTCTCCTCAGATGTTGTCTCTTTGTCCTAACTACCTTTGCTATTGTTCTACACTCTCTGGGAAAAGTGGCATCATGGAGACCAAGCTAAATTACACCACCCACCTCGGAAAAGCATCACCATCCCCAAAGAAATAGCATACTGTAGTGCTATGGAATCATTACAACTACTCCCTCATTACTCATTGTCCAATTTTTCCTCACATTCATGAGCTATGCCATCTGCCAGTGCGGCAGCACACCAATTAAAAGGCAGCAGGAAAGGCAAGCTTTTCATTTCATTATCAAGATGGCAAGGTGCTGCTGCATGTGGCCACATGTAGAGGGTATATTTGACTCCCTATATTGTTGACTCACCAGTGCCATCCAGTGGAGGCATCACTACAGAGCAAAGGACTGTGGCCGCAATGAGGACATCACAAGGATGAATAAGCGTGTCTGATTGTGTCTTTTTATGTATCCAGTGCTGGGAGAATGGCATCATCCTGTGCAGGGAGCTGGCTGATCAGTATGAGTCTTACTACGACTACAGGAACTTGAGCAAGATGAGGGTGAGTTTTCCACAACTACAGAGCCACAAAAAATGGAGCAGATCGAGATTAAGTTTTGTTTTATCCACAAGTGCTGTTATGAGATAACTGAGCTCTTTGTTACATAATGTTTCCCTATAATCCTGCTATTGTCATCTCTGCTAGATGATGGAAGCTTCTCTCTATGACAAAATCATGGACCAGCAAAGACTAGAACCCGAATTCTTCAGAGTTGGTTTCTACGGAAAAAAGTTCCCTTTCTTCTTACGGGTAAAGAAATCTCCATATTCCCCCTGTGACACAAATAGCAAGTGGAACAGAATAATATGTTCACCCTCTCCATTGAAGAAATAGACCTGCAGGAAGAATTAACTTTTCTTATATAAGACTCCTCCAGTGTGAGGTGACATTCAGCAACTCTTATTCAGTGCCATTTAATGATGTAACAGGCTCTGTCCTTGCGGATGAGGTTGCAGTTGCAGCATGCAGCCACTAGATGTCAAGCTAATCCCATGCTGTCCACTCCCCCCCACCTCCCTTCTTCCCCCCTCTCTGCAGAATAAGGAGTTTGTGTGCCGTGGCCATGACTACGAGAGGCTGGAAGCTTTCCAGCAGCGGATGCTCAACGAGTTCCCCCACGCCATCGCCATGCAGCACGTCAACCAGCCTGACCAGACCATATACCAGGCAGACGCGCAGTGTATCCTATAGAATGAGACAAATGCAAAATGCCTCCTTTACATGCATTCACGATGAGCTTTTACAAGTCAAATGATAGGAAATGCATGCAGATTGTCAACAGCACAGTAAACATACATATTAAACACACAGCGTGCTTTGTGTTTACATACACACAGTTGCCTATAATGATGCACACACAATACCTTGCTCGTCCTCTCAGTGTCTGTCTTGTGATTATCTCAGTGTCTGTCTTGTGATTATCAAAGCCCCATTTACAGGCCTGCACGTAACATATTGTATGGCATATTAAGCAACATACAGTGCACAGACTCATTTAAAAAATAGCGTGACCATTGTCATACATAAACTTAAATGTAATCGCTGAATGTTGACATCTGGACAGCCTCACTTATTTACACGCTATACAAGCAGCAGTGAGTGCTTGAAGGACTACATTGTCCTGGGTCAGACCACATACTGGCCTCTTTAACCTCTAACTGGAGGATTGCTGTAAAAAGCACTCAGGGTAAAATATAGCTCTGCAGGCTTGCATGCATTTTGGCCAAGAAAATCAGGACAGTATATCCCTGAATACTGTATGTATTTTCATTGAGACATACTATATTAGAATATCAACCCAAGTGCTATTCTAATATAAATATAATCTATCTTGTGAAAGCAAAAATTTCATTTTAAAATTGAGTTACCGAATAGAAAATAGTGATTAAAACCATCATTATTATGGCCTTTCTTTCTTTTATTCCTTTTATTGTACATAAATCAGTCAGTCACTCATATGGAGAGTTGCTCTTCATTACCATGTAGCACTCAAATATACATACAATATGGAAGCCTGTTTAATTATTCACAGTAATGTATGGGGCAACTGTTGGCCTATATAGACAGAGAGTGGGAACAGCAGAGCCTCTGTGACAGAATGACAAAAGGACTCAAGCCCAGCACTAAAAGATGGAGTACAGAGAAAGACATGTTGAAGTTGTTCGCTCTGTCCTTTTCATTGTTCTCTTAGGTGTGTGTGTGATGTGCCTGATCTGTGTACTTCAGTGGTTGTCTGAATAAATTAGCACACTGCTGTGTTATTCTCACGTAATGCTAATCAACAGAGTCTCTCTTACATCGCTCAGCCAGCTGTATATCCTTGTCTTTTTCAGATCGTTCACCCATCTGTATATCCTTGTCTTTCTCAGATTGTTCACCCAGCTGTATATCCTTGTCACAAACACTCACGCATATGAATATATGTATGTAAGCTGTCCTAAGTCACATTTGCCTGGTAAAGTTTTGTACAAGTGGCAGGGTTGATCATGATGAATGTAAGGCTGAGCGATGCAGGAGAACTGAAACACTGCTCCTCTGTCCTTATGCTGACAAGTCTTGACAAGTCAGGCACAGTATGTTGTGTTTTTCTTATTGAATGTGTTTTGCTTTTTTGTTTTTCTGTTAATTCACTCTAGCGTTACATATTTAATGCAGCCTTGGCAGGACATTGTTTCCTTATAAATGTAGACAAAACATATATTTAAGTGCATATAGAGACACACACTGTAAACCCCAGCCAGTGTGTGTCCCTGTCATCTGTGTAATTGTATCTGCGAGTTCCCATGTTCTTTCAGGTCACTGAGGAAATGTTGTCTGCTTTAGTCAGTAGTGCTTTCCCTTGTCACTCCCCCGTTGCTCTTTTCTTAACTTCCGGTGCTTCCAGACCTGCAGATCTATGCCGTCACTCCAATCCCAGAGAGTCAGGACGTGCTACAAAGAGACGGAGTGCCCGACAACATCAAAAGCTTCTACAAGTTCAATCACATCTGGAGGTTCAGATATGACCGGCCTTTTCACAAGGGCACCAAAGACAAGGAGAATGAGTTCAAGGTACGCATGAAAAAAGAAAATTCACTCAAAAGGCAGATGAATAAAGACAGCCACTGCCCCTTGAAGCACACGCACAAAGAAGAGCACAGTGTCACACATTTCACGTCATCCATATCATTTTATCTCTTTTTCATTCCAAAAAAATCACTCATTTTTGAGAGCTGAAACTAAGCCCTAAAAAATGAACCTCTGGCCAGTAACTGCCCCTGGAGCAGCTGCAAGCTGTCGTGTAAATATTTCAGAAATTAAAAATGTAATATTTGTGATCATTAGTATTTTGTCACAGAAAACTAGATGTGAAGCAGCTTCATTTACTTCCTTCCCTGGCTTGTTCATTGATTTTAAGCCCGCAAAGTGATAGTTTGAACCTGCACTCAGGTACTGTGTGAGTGTGTGTGTATGCATGTGTGTGTGGTAATTGTTTTATTCATCACGACTCCTGTATCACTAATTATACTCAAAACCTGTAGTACCAGTCTGCACTGCATATCCCTGGGCACAAATTAGGCTTTCACAACCACACATGCAGACTCACACTCACCTCGTGGAGACCCTGTTATTAGGCTCATAAATATTTGGAATATACACACACAGTCATTTCATCTAAGTTCCATCACCGCCATTTGGCCAACTTTAATCATTATATCAAATTTCCATCAGAGCTGCATATCTCTGGCCCTCAGGTGGGAGTAATGTGCATGATAAACTTTTGCACGGCGACAAGGGTGTGCAGCCGTCCAGGTATGGTGTGATCCGTCATAATAAAGAAATGAAGAAGGCTGATTCTAAAAATTCAAAGGAATTCGTTTTGTGTCTGCAGAAAAATAGTTTCCAGAAAGGTCAAGACTTTTATTTCTGTCAGTTTTTCCTCTCGACTTCCTTCTCTTAAACTGTAATACTAGTGGTGTACTGTTCAGGTGGCTTCTTTGGCCTTAAAAAGCCTAAAATCAATAAAGGGCAGCAGGGTTGTGTAGTGAGACAAAAGACCCTTCTTCAACCTGAGGACGATGGATCGATTCAACACGTCAGCACTCATCTGCTCTGCTGGTGTGTCCTTGAGCAAGACACTGCCTCCTAATCTTACATGAAGCTCTAATGTATCAGCATCTTGATCCTTGGCTCAGCAGAACACAAATACCTACCCTTGTAGCGATCAACAATACAATAGTACAATGATATTTCACCCTTTGCTGCTTTGCTTATTGCAGCTTTGCAATCACTGCATTTCCTAATATAAGTGTTAGTAAACTGAAAATACTCTGGATGGATAAAGCAAGAGTGTTTCGTTAGGGAAGCTGGGGTGAAGGAATGTATCAGAGCTTGAAACTATTAATTTCTGAGGTTGATTTTCAAGCATAAATGATAAATATGTCCTTGTTGCAGCTTCACAATTGTAAGGATAGACTGCTTTTATTTGACTTTTGTAATAATTGAGCAAAAGCAGTGATTTAAAGAGGAAGAAAATTAATGGAAGTTGAAATTTTCACCATTTTATGATGATGCCAGAATGAGTAATCATTAATAATAAGAAGATTGGTTGATTATGCTAAGTTGACTTAAACTCTCTTGATTGATTATCAAGATTGTTGTGTATTGATTGTTTTGGCACCATCAGGAAAGAATCAGCAAGAGGTCGCTCTAGGGTATTAAAAGTAAACAAAAGTCACAGCGATCCTTATACTCATGTTTCCTGATGCGTTTCCAACAGAGTGGATGTTACTGTAGGTTCTTCACTGGAGTGTGAATCTGTTATGTTAATTGCCTGCGGATGCTACAGTTTTCTTAGTTACGTGCTGTCAGAATGACCTTGTGGGATGTTGGCATATTGACAAGCATGTTGGCTGATGGGGAAGTGCAGGAGCTTGAATGATGATGCGAGATATAAGACATGACATCTGACCTACACCTAAAAAGTGGGTGTTTGGCAGTAGGTACACTAAACATGTTTTCCTCTAACTATGTAACGGTAATTAAATTGCATGCCGTCAGCCAGAGATAGAGTTCGTGTGCGCATCAGGAATAAATAGTTATGGATTTTTTTTTTAAACCGTGTGAAGCAGTAGGATAAAGCTTATGAGTGTATTATTTGTTTCTGCAGAGCTTGTGGGTGGAGAGAACAACGCTGACTCTGGTACAGAGTCTCCCAGGCATCTCGCGCTGGTTCGAGGTGGAGAAGAGAGAGCTGGTGAGTCTGGCCACCTTTGATGGAATAACAACAAAGACATAATGGTAACACAGTCATCTCACACAAGGGACACTGTAATACAGCTTTGTTTTTATTTTTAGGCAGCAATTTAGACTGCTGACAGCCAATAACCCAGTATCGATCCAGGTCATTACATTGAACAACAATAATGACCCAGGTCATGAGTCTGAGGCTATTGGACACATTTCATTTCCTCCACTGGATAGCTTACATGTCGTGCTAAAAGTCAAATTGCTTTGTTTTGATTACCAGCCAATTCTTTTTCTGATATTTTTTTGGTATGGATTTTTCTATTGGGAATTTTTTTTCCAATACTTCCCTCTCTGTTTTTACCCTGGAATCGCTATCATATTTGATATGAGTTCATTTCCACACTGTGTTACATGTAAATCCCCTCAAAAGCTTTTGGTCATGGATCTTCTCATTCAGATCTCTAAGGAGTGGGAGGATTTCTAATGCTGTTTTGTCCACCATATGCGAAACATAACACAGTGCCTGTCTCTGTTGGTCTAAGCGCATAGCTGCTGACTGTGGTGTGAAATTGTGGTTTGTGAACCCAGTGTTATTCTATCATGGTCGTGCAGCGCAATAGCATACAAAATACAGAACTGGCAAAGGCTTTATTAGCAAGAGGATTAAGCTTTGTGCGAGACACAGGAAGAAAAAGTGAGAGAATGAAATACAGAATGAAGGGAAGATTTTTTTTGTGTGTCCATGAGTGTATGCAAAAGTAGCTATGTGTTAATTATTGGTGCAGGTCTGCTATAATAATGACTTTTCTATTAACACAGGCTCAAATTGCTACATATATGTGAAAGGTAGCACTGACAGTGATGAAATCGCAGATGATTATCAGCTATCTACACATATCCCACCTTTCAATGTCTTACACCTTGTTTTTGATTCATTCTTTTTGTTTTTTTTCTTCTTTTCAAATTAACATTTTAATCTCGCAGTCTCTGATTTTTCCTTAGGAAAAACTTCCAGAATTAATGCACCATATTAGAGGTGTTAAAGGGTCAATCCAGTGATTTAGCTCTGCAGCCTCACAAAGCAGGGAAACATGCAAGAGATTTAAAAAAGAATGGCCAAAGCATCAGGGCCAAGATATCGTGATTGAATCCTACACCTTACATAAAGCACCTCAGCAGCTTCCTTTGTTTCCCACACAGCCCTGATAAATGCTTATTTCTTTCAAACGCCACACTTCCCAACTTTTTAAATCTCATTCTCTTTTGTGAGCCTAAACTGAGATGACCTGATTAATTTATCAGGAGTTATTTTCCTCTTTCTTTTGCTTCCTTTTAGTGCAACAGAGGAATTGATCTCTGACAACTCTTTTTTTTCGGCTGCCATTCCATTCACAGGTGGAGGTGAGCCCACTGGAGAATGCCATCGAGGTGATCGAGAACAAGAACTTACAATTACGCACATTGATCACCCAGTGTCAGAGCCGGCAGATGCAGAACATCAACCCCCTCACCATGTGCCTCAATGGGGTCATCGACGCCGCTGTCAACGGGGGGCTGGCCCGCTACCAAGAGGTATGGATGGATAGGTGGAGGATAAGGTTGGAGGGTTTTAGAGACCCAGGCAGTGATGACATATGGATTGCCAAATGATGCATGAAGGTGGGTTTTATCGGAGATGTATGGACAGCGAGCGTTTTGCGGAGGGAGGAGCGAATGAACAGATGGATGGATGCATGAATGGCTGGCTGAAGGTTTGACTAAAAGGATAGATGAGCGGAGAGCAGGAGGAGGATGGAAGCGGAAAAATGAGATGGATGGTGATGGAGGAACAAGTGGATGGATGAGAGATCTGGCCAAGGGATGCACAGAGTGAAGGACTGATGTGGGGGGGACAGGGGTCAGGTCAAAAATGGCAGATGGAGAAGTGAGAGGAAGGAATATCGAGAGATAGATGGCTAATAATGGCTGAATGAATGAGATGGGAGTGTTTATGCAGCTGCTGCATTATACACTAAAGTAGAAACAGGCAAGCTGGTGGGGAAACACTGAAATATGGTCAAACTCATTGACACACACTTACATCCATGGCTCCTCTAAAAGCTTCCTGATGGGAGTCAATCTCAGGACAGCAGTGTGTGGCAATTTCTTAACCAGGAAGAGTACAATTGAGGAAAGAGACAACTAAAAAAACCTTCTCAAGGTAAATGTTTTTTTTACCCTCAACAAACTGAGAGGACCCAGCAGCTAGCTGCGCGTCGCGTGGCAACCGCCCCTTTCCCCTGGGAGCGTGTATGTGATGGTGAATGTTCATGTTCGTCTGGGCCTGTGCATGTGTATGTGTGCGCGCGACTGTTTATTGGGTTTGTGCAGAGGAGCGTGCCTCTGTTTCGAAGTAGCCTATTAAGCTTTGTAGGATGCTTGATAGAGCCAGAAAGGCAAGGGTTGCTTAAGTGCTTTCCGCCCCTATTGCCATTATTTTGTTAAAAAAATAAAATAAAAAAAAGATGTGCGTATGGAATCATTTTCAGCTTCTAGCATCACTGTCAAGCAGCTCTTTACTTTTACCCCCTGTTGGCATCATCACGTACATATTTCTGTGCATGTACAAATGGGCTTTCTCTGCATAAATATTGACCAACAACCTCTTTCAACCATCTCTAAATTGTATTTTCACATCACACACAATAGAAAGTGACATATTTTTTAATTATTTAGCATGGGGTGGACACAGATGGAGCTATTTCTGGAGCAAACACATTGCCACTCAAATCAACACTCATTTTTCTTTGCGGAGTATCACATGCAGCACCCCCCATGGAACATGCCTATAAATCTATTAATTTCTCCGCATAATGCCGATTGACAGCTGTGGCGGTTTGGCTGAGCTACAAATGAAGGCAAAATTGTCGTTATTAATATTTAGATTTATTGCCGGAGTTGGAGCTGAAGCCCTTGAGGGGGAATGTTGTCTGATTTATTTCCCCTCCCCTCAGCATTGCATCTCTAATTGGACTTTTCTAATGATTAACTGAGCCACTCCACTGCGAGGTCTCACTCCCCGCAGCCCAATGAGAAATTTCCATCATTCATAAAAGATTATTGATTATTCTCACCACCTTTTCTGGAGGTCTGTGGATGGAAATTCCTGCTGAAACGCAGCACTTCTGTGTGGCACTACCTTGACAGCATTGCATATATACTTTAATTAATAATAATGTAATAAATTATTTTTTTTTTTTTATCAGTGGCTTAATACAAGACTATACAGTGCATGCTAGTATATATCATTTTAATGAAGATTGACATGTGAGGAATATGTGGATATTATAATATTCCTTCCTGCAAGTCATAGTCAGATGCATCCATTGATTGGGATCTACATGCTTGTGTTTGCTCACATGTCTGGAGCTCTGTAAGTATCATCCAGCCCTGTCTCTTTGGAGATAGACAGCTGTGTCCCTGGCAGAGGAAATGTGTTGATCTTTTTTTCTTTATTTCTTTTTTTCTTTGCAGACTCTTTACCTTTCAGTCCCCTTTTTGTGTTTCCCTCTGTGGCAGATTTGAAAGCAGATTGTGAGCCGGGTCTTTCATCGCTCCGTTGTCTCTCTTCTTTGTGTACCCAGATGCAGATTGACACGGATTTACCATAATCTGTAGATACATTGCAAGTGTTTGTGGCATTGTAAACAGCAAGGACCTGGCTTTTAATGTATGGATGGATGGAACACAAACAGTTATCATCATTTAAAACAGACCAAGGCATTTTTTATCTTATCTGTTTCTCCTTTGAGTTGGCTTTTTGAAGGAGATGTCTGGCAAAGTAAATAAAAAGCGCCGGCTGTACGCTATAATCAAGAAGCATGGTGTTTGTGAAGAGACATGATCTGTAACAGAAAGCAGCGACAGGAACAAACGTGAAAGAAAAGCTTTTCAAATCTCAGACCAAACTGGCTCCTTAATCAAAGTGTAGTCACTCATTTGATTCCACTAACATCCATTTGGCACAGTGCTTTTCTAATTTTAGAAGTTGAATATCTTTATTCTGGTCCCTGAACTTGATATTAATATCATAACACAAAAACACAGACAGGAGTCTTACACCCCATTTGAGCTGGATGTTGCTTTACTCTGTTTTCTTATTTGTTCACTTTGTTTAGTGAATGTTTTTTTCAAGATTTTAGCAAAAAAAAAGAAAAAAAAAGAAAGAAAAAAAAATGTGGACACTAATTCACTGTGTCAGCCCAGCGGGGATTCAGGTACCACTGCAGCGCTGAAAGCTCCACTGTTTTCAACTCCCTGTATGTGCATAACAGATGTTCCACATTTTCTCTCCATGCAGGCCTTTTTCGTAAAGGACTACATTATGAATCACCCTGAGGACGGGGAGAAGATTGGGCGACTGAGGGAGCTCATGTTTGAACAGGTTCGGGATAAGAGATTAATGCAGCGGCGTACTACTGTGCAGTCATAAAGTGTTTTCTTTATGCAAATGAAGTGATTAAGATGATGATGTATCAACAAACAAGAAACAGAAATGTTAGCAATATCTAAACATGACAGTTGATCCTTGACCTTGTAAACAGCGTGTGACAAAACACTCTCAACTCAAGGTCCACTCACTCACTTGTTTTGGAACAATAGAGTCAGTGGACCTTGAGTTGTTTTTTCAGTTTACAGCGCTGTATATAATGCTGTTCAATTTATTATTGACAAATCCTGCTTTTATTCTTGAGGCGTAAATAAAATGTAAAACAGGTGAAGCAGGTTCACTGACTTTCTAATGCTCATCAGGTTTATCTACTATTATGACAGCACTCATTAGCATCTGCAATAAAATGGATAATGATACATTTACCAATATTCATTATAGTTCATATTATAAATAGATATAATATTATGACTAGAAAATCATCCCATGGACTGTGAACAAATTTTGTCCACAACAGAAAATATCTATACACACTATATACACTATACACTGATTAAGATAAGCCTACACACATGTTTGGTATTTCTGTAAGCAGCCAACAAATCATTACTCTAAGGCAAAGTGGTATATTATTATTTTATACCATTACTATATTTCCTCCTGGTCAGAAGCAAAGGAAGACAAATAAATAAACAAATGTGCTTTATTTGTTTATTCCCTTCCTTCCTTTTTGTTTTTCTCTCACCATTTCTAAAATATATGCAAGTCATAAATATAAATCAGACAAAAGCTGTGTCTTGTAGTAGTGTATGCCATGTCACTTTATTTGTCTGTATGTCCTATAATGTCTTATGTTATATCATCACCGTCTTTATCTAGCTTTAGCTTTTCACAGATGCAGTAGGATGTATGGTCTTTGATTTTATTTCCCGGGTCAATCTCAAGTGATGATTTGTAATATTTATGGACATTAACTGTCTTTTGTCTCACAGGCACACATTCTGGAGTACGGCCTCGCTGTCCATGAAAAGTTTGTTCCTCAGGACATGAGACCTCTCCATAAGAAGTTAGTGGACCAGTTTCATCTAATGAAGTCCAGTCTGGGCATACAGGTAGGCCAGAGGATAATACACAACGCAACGCCTCATTACATCTTAAAGAATGTGTTTCAAAAGGCAGCAAATTTGCTAAATCAAAGAGGGATTCAAAGCTCCGTTAAAGTTATTTTAATTAATGACAATAAAGCATATATCAAGGCAGACAGATTAAAACATCTCCACTTGTGTAACATCATTTTCCTCAAATCATTAACTGGAGCCTTTTATGGAGGTGCTCACTGTATGTGACAGCAGAAGCCCACTGCTGTGTGTAGACCTCTGAGTGAATGACACCTTCAGTCCTCCCCTCATTAAACACATTTCCGTCTTCTGCATGTGTGTGTGCTTTATTTACATACCTCACGCTGGCATGAAAAAGGATTTAATTGTGCGTATTTCCTTTTCTCCAATTTCAAAACCCACAGGAGTTTTCGTCTTATGTGCGCGCCAGCCCCGTGCACTTCACCAACGGAAGCCCACGGCCGTGCAGGAACTCTGTGCCCAACATCATTAGCCCAGACGGAGGCCGAGGGGTTGTCAGGCGGAGGTGACGATTGCTTTTCTCTAATTTTGTGGTCCTGTTGTATTTCTGTGTTATATCTTTTTCTATCATTTCTGAATGAATATGATGGACAAAAAAAATTGTTGCTTTTGAAAATGTCACTGATTATTAGATATCAGTATTTCAAATTTCATATCTCTTAGTTTTCTCTTGATGTGCTGTCCTTCACTGCCAACATAGATCTTCACCTGAGCTATTTTCCCCATTTTTTTACTTTTTCTGTGTTCCCACCTGACCTCGAACACCACACTCTGTGCCTTCGCTCTCCTCTTCCTTAGTTCTTTCCTGGTGTGGCTTCATCTGGGCATACAATACCTGGGGGTAGACGGCTGGCACCCACAGGGATATTTCTGTTGGCTGGCTGCTGCCGGGCCAGCAGGCAGACTGTACACGTGTGTGTGTGTGTGTGTGTGTGCGTGTGTGTGTGTGTGCGTGTGTGTGTGTGTGTTGATGTGTTCAGTGACCCTGCCACTCTGTCTACCTGCAACATTCTGCCTCCACAGTCTGATCCCAGGGGGCACAGCCACACAGAGAGACACAGACACACACATCACCTTGGTCTCCCAGTGACATTTCGTGTTTTGCTTATTGAGTTTTGGTTCCTTTTTTTTCCTGCCTACACCAAACTAGGTTACATTTATTTTTTGGACTACAGCTTTAACCTTCCTTTGTGTTTGTTCTCTAACCTTTCTTTTACACTTACCTTTAGGCTGACAAATTCCTGATGAGACACTGTGATTGCAGAATCAATTGTCTTCTGCTAATCTGACATTTTCTCTCCATTTGTCTCTCTGTTTGTCTTTTTCCCTCCCTTCCTGACTTTCTGTCGGCCTCTCTGGGGCTCACGTTGAATTTTCGGTGAGTAAAACCTCTCAGAGCTAATGAGACATAATAACATAACATGTCTCCATTTACTGAAAAGCCATCATGACCATCTGCCTCTCGCGTTTCTCTCACCCACAGTCTTCTCAGCTACCCTGCAGTGAACCGCTACTCCTCGTCCTCTCTGTCCTCTCAAGCCTCCAATGAAGTCAGCAACATCACAGGACAATCGGAGAGCTCAGATGAAGTCTTCAACATGCAGGTAATAACGCTCTCTCCGCTTATAGCCTCCCTCTCACCCACATAGAGGTTCTTAAGGCAGCAGATTGAGTTCACTTCGCAACATTTGCCCTCCTGCTCCCTACAGATTTCACTTGTAATACTTTTTAATCCAGCCTCTCTCCATTCTCCTCTCATTCCTCTTCTCCTCTGACCCTTTCTCTCTATCTGCCTCACTGCTTGTTTAGAGCTTTGTCCGACCAAGCAAATTGTCATGATTATATCAGATAAGGACACAAAGCTTTGTGTGGTCTGTCCAGGGAGTCGGCTGGAGTTGAGCAATAAGCTAAACTAGATCTTGCCAATTCTGAAAGCTGCTGACAACTCCTGGCAGGCTGTGTGGCCACACCTGGCAGAGCTAGAACAACAGGGAGGAGGAGAGCACAGCAGAGGAAAGGGATTGTACTGAAGCTATAACAATATCATATTTGGTCATCATGGTTTTTTTACTTTAGAGAGCAAGCACCATTTTCTGAAAGGTGGTAATGAAAATAAGAATTAGTATGTTTCAGTGTACAAAGTGTACTAAGCCCTGAGTACGACCAGTTAATGCCTTATATTAAGACCCATCACCCACTAAGGTCCACTGAGTGATATGATTACAGTAGTTACATGAACAGCATACTATATTTCACATGGCTGTGTCAATAGGAAACTAAGCTTGAAAGTTCATAGTTGACCTTGGGAACATGATATTTTTTAAATTAAATACCCCTGTTAGATAGGTACCATAATGAAGTATAATCATAACCAAAAGTAAAACTCATAAAAAGGAATCTTTCTTTATGTTATTTTCATCTTTCATTTCATGAAATTTGGCTGAAAACCTTTGACAATTTCTAATAAAATCTGAAGCAACAGGACATTCAGAACAAGCCTGTGTGATATAACATCATTGCACAAGGTGAACCTCCATTGTTGAATTTATAAACATAGCTTCCAGTTACCTATTAGCCATTTATCTCTATCAAATGATCATCTGATGAATGTAAAAATACAGTTTTATGCACAAGCATATGAGAAAGTGATATTCTACTTCATTGAAACCAATGTTGACCTTTGAGAATATGATGGGTAACAAAATGATTTGAGCTACAGTGTAGGCTCACTAAGCCTTCCACCATGTCTTGTGGCACAGTGATAACTCACACTATAGTTAAAATGAAGCTCATTCATGCGGTATACTGTATAATATGTAGTTTGTGATGTTCTGTTGATGATAATAATGCAGTTGTTTGTCTTCTCTGTCCATCCTACAGCCCAGTCCGTCTACCTCGAGCCTCAGCTCCAACCATTCTGCCTCGCCCAATGTCACCAGCTCAGCCCCCTCCAGTGCCAGAGGTGAGACTGACACTTTGCAGGATGACTCATTCTGCAATGTTATACACTGTAAGCTTTTAACTGGTAATCCTCTCTAGAGTGACTCACACAGAGGAGGCAGAGTGAGGTTCAGCTGGACGCAGAGAATTTGAAGACTGGATCTTTGACCTTTCAGTGACATGATGCTCTCAAACCACCTCGGCATCCTGTCTGGTGAGGTTAGAGAGGTTAGACGACAGCCAGGAATACACGCAGGAGAGGGAGATGGGGGCAAGGGAAGAAAAAAAAACAAAGAGAGAGAACAATGAGAAGGCACGCTTGAATGGAAAGCTAGAGACTGAAAAATAGAGAGAATACGAAATGAGCCGAGATGAAAAATGAAATGGGCTGAGACATGGAGACAAATGCTGTTGAAAGAAACATGGAGACAGTGAAAATGCAAGACAGAGCAAGAGAGAGTAAGAGATGATTGCAGCTGTGTGGAGTATCCCTCTTGGACCTCAATACAATCTCCTGTCCAGGCTGGGACTCGGCCATCCAAGCCCTCCTCTCCAGCAGAGTGTGAATATCTAATGCCTTCTCTGTCTGCCCTCTTATCTGGCTGTGTTCGAATGTACAAACGCCTTTCTGCCTGATCCTGATCATAAAAAGTAAGAAAATATGAAGACGTTTATGGAAGCGTATACACTCCCCTTTGGCAAGCAGCTGGCAGCGGGCGGCGCCCTTATAAAAGTGGCCTCTGTCTACCCATAAAGCCTGTGGAGAATTATTGCCACTGTGGTCTTATCTGAATGAGAGCCAGCGATGGGTATCTCATACTCATATGATAGCCTTACAAGTGCTATCACATTCACTAATGGATCGAGATCTATATAGGAGCTAAAGCCAGATGAGGGGAAATGCTGTGAATATGGTGGGAGTGTGTCTTTGCTTGTGTGTGTGTATGTGTGTATGTTTGTGTTTATCATTGGCGGTGTGTTGTATATGTTTTTGTGTTGAGGTTTTGCAACACACTATCTCTGCCAGGTGTGATAGTCTAGCCCAGCGGTGGAGGTAAGAGAGGGAGGAGTGTGTGGTGTGTGTGTGTGTGGGTGTGTGGGCTGAGGCAGACCATTTATCACGTGGAGCTGGTGAGACTGAAAGATTTGGTGTAGAGGTTTAGAGGGAAAGAGAGATTGGCCTTTCCTGATTTGTGGCCAGTATTTGTTGGTAATAGTCTAACGCCTGCCTGTTATTTGGTCCTTTATGTGCTTGCACACACTCTTTTCTGGGTCTCTCCTGAGTGTATGTGTGTGTATTAACGCTGAGACATCTCACACTGTACCAGGTTCACCCCAAATGGCAGAGAAACACAAGCATTCCAGAGAAAACGCCTGTTTGTCTCCAAGAGAGAGACCGGTCAGTGCCATCTTCCCCAACCCCCTGGACCCTGCACAGGTAACACACATACATATACTAACATATTAATAGAAGGGTGGTGCAACCTATATACAGTAAATGCACAATACTGGAAAAGTCCATATTTCTCAAATCTATATTATTTAATCACATGGATTCAACAATGTTTTTTATTGCAAAGCCTAAATGTATTTTTATTTGCCCTTTAGCATAACTGAAGAATTACAATAGAGGTAGTATGTGTTAGAAAATAACTATTTATTTGATAAAATGTTGAAGGGACAAGACTGTGCACATACATAAAAATAAGTAAGAGAACTTAACTACAACTCCCATGGTGCATTTTTATATCCAAATAACAAGCTTATTATGTGCAACAGTCATGTCCGGAGAAATCAAAGCATTAAATTCTTGAGAAAAGTGGAAACTTAATCATCAGCTTTTTATTTTATTTTATTTATTTATTTTTTTGAGTCACTGTTTTCAATTCAACACAAAAGTTTTACACTTGCCTCAGTCTGTGAACATGAGAAATTAAAATGAAAATGGAGAAACGCTCCCACTTACTTCAAATAAGTGGGAGCATTTTTCACTTTCATTTTCATTTGTTTTATTCATTGTAAGCTGTTGGACAGGTCCGCTCTGGTTATACCGTCTTTTTTTTCTCTCAGGAGATTATTGGAAGAGAAACACATGGATAATTTGTTCCCTTTTGTTGTAAGCTTCACTAGCTGCCCAAGTGTGTGGCTGCATGATTTGGAATAGAACAAAATGAGAAGTGTATTTTTAACAATTTGTATTTTGCATGCATGATTATCCAGCACTGCAACCACTCATACAGTACACACTGGGGCAGAGAACAAGGTCACCTTTGTATTGTAGAATATATTTCAATGTGTGACTTCTGCCATGGAGAGAGAGAGAAACGTCTCCTGGAGGAGAACATGAGCCTTTTTCTTTTTTCTTGCTTTTTTTCCAAGAACATGTCATGTTGGTGATATGGGTAGGGTTATGATTTGTTTATGTTTTCATTTCTAAGAGAACCGTTTGCCATGCAGCGAGCTAATATCACGAGAGTCCAGTTCAATTCTTTCACTATCTGAAAGGTAGTATGTAATCACACACTTGATCTTCTTGGACAAAAGCTACAGGAACAAAAAATTGATTTGATTCTCAAGGCCGTTCATCTCTTCCGGTCAGCGCTGCCAGCACAGTTCACCTGTTTCTAACATCCTCTTTGTGTTGAATGTGAAGAGTCGTTTTACGCCTGCAGATGAATTGATGTGCAGAGGCCCAACAATTATTCCAACCTGACAGCACCGTGGTACTGGCGGTTAGCTGCTAATGGAATATTGATTATTACAAACATCGATTACTTGTATCATTTATACTGTAATTAGAGAAGCTAGTTAAAAAATATTCTCATTTATATATTTTTGAGCATGGAGGCATAAGCGCTCACCCACCTCTATTTCTCCAGACTCTTTCTCTCTGCCCGTCTGACTGCTGTCTGTATCTCCCGCTGCCTGTTCTATTGAATTTATTAGGAAAGAAAATCCACATGATATTTATTTTCTGCCACCCGGTAT
>OMNW01019454.1:0-21009 GCA_900303245.1 Selene dorsalis | reverse complement strand
ATCTATTGCTCTGTGCTTTAAAGCCGCCATTTACTACAGTGGCCCTGAGAGCTCAATGTGCTGCGATTTAAGAAAACACGTGCAAAGACACTTATGCGCTGCAAATTCAGAAAACAGCTCCATCAATTTGAGAGCACATGTGCTGCATAGAAACTGCTACGCGTAAGAATAAATAAACTCAAATTCAGAGCTGCAACGCAATGGAAGTGGTTCCAGGAGACACCCACAAGTGATAAACCAATGCCCAACTGTGTCTTTTGGCTTTTAAAGCATTGAATAACAAGCATGTACCAGCAGGTTGATCAATTTTTTCATTAGCTATTATTTTACCTGATTTCTGAAATAGAGAGAGGGACAGACAAACAGGAAAGTCGGGGAAAGAGAGAGAGGTTGGATGATGTTGCATAAAGGGTTAGACTGAATTTGTGGGTTCTTGCTCTGTATGTGTCATCAGATCCATGAAGGCATTTTCTGAATGAGCAGCGTTTCTGTGTCTGAGCTCTCAGGGCCACTGTAATCTGTGCATGTTTTATATCACAAAGACAGTGTTTCCTGCTGCATGTGTCTGACAATGTTTTGGGCTTCTTCTCCTGTGCAGAGAGCTCATCCTCATCAGATAGGCGATACCACTTTACCCAGGAGCGACCCAAACCTCTCAGCACCAGATAAAGGTAAAACACTGTGTTATACTCTTTTTATGTCCATGCTCTGACCCTGATCCAACAGTCTCAGAAACACTTGGAAAGCTCCCTCAGCCAACACACATAGACACTTTTTCATTAAATCTAATCCAAAGAGTTTTAATGTTACTTTTATTGTTGTCTTTATTGTTATTTATTCATTCTCCATCATAACTCCCCAGCATGTGTCCATTAACAATGATTACTATATGCAACAGTACAGTGGTAATGCAGCAGTAGCAGACATGTTCTCTGTTACTCACTGAGTCTTAGGCCACTCTCCAGTGTGATGGTCATCTCTCCAGACACACAGTGAGTGTCAGAGTTTGACCACAGACCTGGCCACAGGCATCTGTCTTCACACAACTGCTTCAGGGAGCTCGTCAGAATAAACACACAGACACACATAGACACATACGTACACACATACACAGATATGCTGGGTTGTATTTTTTCCCAGCGCCCAACATTTCATGTTGCCTCAGCCTGAAAGAGTAATAAAGTGGTGGGTGATATCCCAGGAATGCTAATACACACGTGACATTCATATCTCTCAGTTTAACACCCAGCTTGTCATATTTGCTCCAGATAGTCGAAGGAAGATGCACATTTATGCATTTTCTACAAATGATATTCCTATGCAGTTTTTTTTTCTTTCCATCAGTGCTGCTCTCACTCATAAAAACAGAGCAGCTTTCAACGCTGCTTGTAAAGTAATTAAGGAGGTATGAGGGAAGGGACACCTTAAAATAAAGAGGGAAGTGTGGGGATGTGATAGCTTCCTTGTGACTCACACAGAAACACACACCTTTCAATATGAATCAAGTGTGATCTGTAAATAATGCAGTGAGAGATAGATGAACTACCACAATATGGTGGGATCACACCTTTATGTGGATGACAGTGACAAAAGGTGCAAGAATTTACACAAAACCTGTGATTGTATGAAAGTGTTGTTTGTCGCAGTTTCAGTGTTGAACCTTTAACCAGATACCAGATATAGACCGTCATTACAATATGACACTCACTAGGCTCTCGTTTAAAATAGAAAACAGCCTTTTGAAGTCAGTTGAGTGAGACCAGAGGCATGAGGCCACCTCAACTTAATAAACTGCGACCTGGCCACTCACCCCGACTGTGACTGTAATTATGGTGTCTGATTACATTTTATTATTACAGAAATGTCTGCACTTGAAGTACACTCCCGGACTTCAAGTGTATGGACTAAATTTGATTGAATCTGACCTATAATCAAAGACGACACAAGGACAGTGTGGAATTTTTACCACAAGTAGTGTGTGTGCAATTAAACTGTATTACAGTTTCATTGCTTTGTTTTACAAGTGTTTTGCATTTAGGAAAATATTTTACTTGCTTTCATACCAGAAGTGCAAGTGAGGAATTGCATGGAATAAGACCATTAGCCTACTTTTCTGTTCTCATTTTCTCTTCGTAGACATTTCCTAAAAATGAAATGAAGACTTAGCTTCATAACAAATTACCCAAAATGCCTAAAACAAAAGCAGTTTTTATTAACAAAAAAAACAAAACAAAACAGAGTAATGTGGAGGGGGGCAGCAGGGTCACACAGTGTGTACTTGTAATTGGTGGAAACGGTCCTTCTGTTCTCTACAGTTGCTTGACCTGTTGCGCTAATGAGCGAAATCTTTGATTTGTCATGTCTCTGACAGCTAGTCGTTTCTTGGAAGGGAAAAAAATATCAGCAAATTTATGCACTGCATCGATGCGACTGTCTTCCCAAGAGGAACGACAGCATCAGTCATTCCATGCAATACATGTTTACGTTAGAGGCCCTCTATGGACCACAGTAATTGTGAAAGGAACAGGTGTTATGTCCACACATGGAGGAGATTGAGGTGGATTGGTGGGCCAACAGTACATTAGACTTGAAAATGTGACACTGCTGTTCATTTCCTGTTTCATAGCCCAAAGTGTTGTTTTTTCCATCACTACAGTCAGATATAGCCTAATGTTTATGGGAACATCTACTACAGCTGACAATGAAGCTTTCCTAATCCCAAATCACAAAATGAAGGGTTTTTTTTTGAGAATTTAACACAAAACACCTTAATTGGGACTGTTTGGATGTGTTTTGAGCAGATTTTAATCATGTGAATAATGTTTTCACTCATATCATCCATTTCAAAGGTTCATTTGATGCCACTGTATTCGTGGTGTTCTCCATGTTGTCTTGTGTAATCCCATAACCTGTGATGTTTCTGTGTACTGTGAAGTGAGACCCACACCCAGTAGCTGGAGCCTAGACAGTGTCAAAGAGGGCGCTCCATCCTTCTCTGACTCTGTTGGCAAATTGCTATGCCCACCTGTCCCTCCTAGGCCACCATACTCAGGTAAACTGGCCTATCACAGCGAATCCTCCCAGTGAAGAATGGTACTAATATTCCTCTCTGACTTTTTCACACCTGGTGCTTCCTCCTCCTCCTCCTCTCAGCATTTTCTCATCCGAAACTCTCAACTGCTGCTCCCTCGCTTCTGCTCAGTCACACACACGATGACACTGGTACTTTTCTTAACTAACCGGTTGAAGTGCTGAGGTTTCCTGGTATGAGATGAGATGTGTTAGTTCAGATCAGAACAAGTCTGAAAATCTCTATGGACTTTGAGGAGGCTGAAATCAATCCCAATTGAAATTCCAGTCAATTCCTGGATTTGTAGTTTTTCCTCCTCGTCCCCCGGAGAAAAACATGTCATTACATCTCAACAACAGTTTTCTCCACCATCAACTCAAACCGTGTTTTAGTTATTTACTTCTTTACAGATGCAACAGACTCCACTTATTCCCCACTGCCTTCTGATGTATTCCACTGCCCAGCAGCATTAGAGGCAGATGGAGTGAATTTTTTTTCCCCGTTATTCCTGCCCCCGATTGCACAGAGCAGTAACAGCTGTTGGATGTAGAAACAGCTTTAGGCAGCCTAAAGGACCTGCAGAACATCAGCGCGTATTTGATTCATTGATGCTTTAAGCGACCGGCCCTCTCATCTCCATGTGTGTATGTTTGCATGACTCATGCTGTGTCATCCTGGCAAATAGAGGAAAAATGCTCTTCTAATTTGAATTTGCCCTCTCTTCTTCTCTCCCTCTGTCTCTGTCTCTCTCTCTCTCTCCCTCTCTCCTCTGGCTGTCAGCAGGCTCCTCAGCTAAAAACATGAGGTCGCAGTCCCCTGTCCCCACATCCAGATCGCCGCAAAAGGTTGGTTATGTTCCTGTCACTCACTCCCTCTGTCTGTTTCTTCTCAGTTTTTTTGGCTTTTCTCAGTTTTTCTTTTTCTTTCCCTGAGACAGCCTGACCTTGCTTAGTGACAGCCTCGGGGCTTTTATCCTCCTCTGCTAACGTCTTACTGGCCAGCTCCAGGGTCTTTATCCTTCTCTCTGTCAACCGTAAGGCTGGGGAGCTTTGCATTACTGTTCACTGAAGCTGCTAACTGCCCCAATGCTGCTGATTTTGTGGTTTTTATGACACGACTGTCCCAGAAGCGGTCCTGAAATGGGATGGCTGGAGGGCATTCGTGGTATTAGCTGAATGTACACCTGATGTACCACCAACTGTCGCTCTCTGTGTTTAATTCACGCTCTGAGAGTGTGAACGGCGTCTGGTCTGCTCCACAAAAATATGCAAAATTGGAGGATTTATTCGACTTCATGACATGTGCTTCTCATTGAATTTAAATTTCAAAGCCTAAACTGTGTTTGTTCAGTTTTTTTCCCCCTTACTATTGATATAATGAGCTCAGTGTGCTGCACTTAGTGTTCGACTCAAATGAAGTTTTTAATGACTCTGACCTCAAGTGGTTTCTCATGTTTATCTACAGATAAGTGATTACTCTCTCTGATTTATTGTTAATGGGCCTTTAAGTAGTTAATACCAGTCTGCAGCAGCAGGAGAGGTCCAGGAAAGGTTAGCTAAGCAGCAAGTGAGCTCTTAATGAGGCTAAAAAATTGTTTTCAAACTCTGGTAAACCAAAGCTTGTCTCCTGCTAACTCTTATCTTCTTTGTGCGCCTGTCACAAACAACAGTGCTAAGCTCCCAGCTTTGTTGCATTTGTGATCTCTTCTTACATGTGACAACTACCAAGAATGTGGTTGTTTTTGTGTGTGTGTGTTTGTGAGGTGGAAAAAGAGAGAGGAACTCTAGAAACTGAAGTGTGAGTGACAGCTTGGCACTCAGCGTGCTCTGTCAATCACATTTGTGTGTGTGTATGTGTGTGTGTGGTTGCTGCCACATTTGTGTGTGTGAGGAGGCTTGGAGCGAAGTTCCAAGCTGCCCGTCACAGCACAGCCAGACTCGGTTCCTCCGAGGACCTCCAGCAGGCCCCATTATCCGGCACATGAACGCACACACGCCGAACACACTCATCAGTCAGTGCAGCCGGGGGCCTATTACTAGACCACAAACCCCAGGACAGAAGTGAACCTGCAGAAAACACATGGTGCCAGCCTGACTGTGCTGGACCTACTCATCTCCAGAGGCAGAAATAATACGTAGTAGTAGCCTCTCTGTAGAAAACTGGATCAAGAGTTGAAACCACTTGTCAGTGCTGTATTAATACACCCATTTCTATCATGCCAACCCAAATGTGAAAAGTTTAAAAGGCCTGTCCAGTTGTGCATGCCAAATGGATACCACTTTGTGCAGGCCCCTTGTAGCATGAACAATACAACCTTACTGATCAATTGTCTACCCCACTAGATCCAATTAAGTTTCGGCAGATACAATGGCGGCATGGTGTAATTGCTTAGAAAAACATTTTGATGAGTGATCGGATTTTTGCAGGGGGAAGTGCGACATACTGTGTTTTTTCATCTCAGTGCACAGGGCCGGTTGATGGAGTGGAAAAACCTGGCCCTCTCAATCTGTTCACTGACTCTCACTCTCTCTCGCCCTCTTTTTTTACTCAAGTTTTTATTGTTTCGGCTGCATCAGCACATGTGGCGCTGAATAAAGGATGAAAACAATGTGGTTGCATGATTATCACCAAAAGCAGCTCACAAAATTTGAAGCACACCAAGTAAGATGAATATATTGTGGTTCTTAAAATGTATAGTAATAGAAATTAGGTCCCAGATGCCTGAAGATGAATCTGCAGGGATAAAGAGAAACAAATCATAACGTAACAAGATGTCCCCCTTTTCTCTGCTTGTTTCTTATGAAATATTTGATACTTTTCTTCTTTTAAAGGTGTTTAAACTGTCCCTTGAGAAAAGAAGTGCATGATTTCCTGTCATTCTTTCTGTCCCTTTAGACCACAGTGCCGCCTTTCACCCCCTCACCCACCGAGTGCCAGTCTGCCAGCCTGGTCTCCAACTCTCCTGTCCTCTCTGGCAGCTACAGCAGTGGCATCTCCTCCCTCAGTCGCTGCAGCGTGTCGGAGGCTTCAGGCACTGAGCTGCCTGCAGGTGACCACCCGCCCCACCCACTGCCTCCACCCACCACTTTGCCAAACTCTGTCTCCAGCAGCTCAGACGAGCCCATCCGCAGAGAGAACAAGACGCCGCCTCCCTACAGCGTGTACGAGAGGAACAACCCCCGCAGGCCCGTGCCGCTGCCCCACAGTCTCTCCATTCCCCCACAGACAGACCCCCCGGCCCTGCCGCCCAAGCCTCACCAGCTCCGCACGGGCAGCATGAAGCTGGACGGAACCTCCGACCCTCGAGTTCCCAGGCCGAGGCCTCTGCCCAGGAAGGTCTCCCAGCTATAGGTGCTGGTTATGGGTTCAGGTCCAGGGCTTGTGGAGGGAGGTGGAAGAAACACACTGGCGTAATTTGCACTTTTCTACTGGGCACTCACTTGTTTTTTGTGATCTTCAGTTTGGCATTCCAGACCTACACTCCAATAAAAGACACAGGCCTATAGATTAACAGGCAGTCACAAGAAACTGAAGAAACTGCCAGATAAAGAAAGTTTTCTTTTGTATTTACTAGAGGGCATTGCATTGACTTGGTCATTCCGCACTTTTAGCTCTAGTACGTACAGTAGGTCGCCACGGTCAGTCACAACATATGTTTACCAGAACACTCTAGATAAACACAGTTTTGATAGATGTAATAATCTCAAATATATGTATATTGGTATATATGAGAATTGTTTTTGCCTTAAGTATTGGAAACAGAGTCTTTTATCCGTGAGTCTTGCACGTTTTTTTTTTATTTTTTACTTTAACTCAGTACATTTGTATACTGTATGGCTAAAAAGGTGCTAGAGGCCTTGAGTATGCATTTCAGTGAAGTGTAGTAGACAGGGGTGTGTTCCCATAGTCATATCCACACAATCAAAGGTACAAAAAAGTCAAAAAATTTTGCTAAAAACTCCTGTTATATCTGTATTCTTTGCCAACTCTGCCAGGAACATTTTGTCACTTTAATGCAGTAATATATTAAAGGTTTGGTAGCTTCAGCACAGTAATGACAGCAATTTTTAGGCCTGCTTTAATTTCACATTGGTGCATAAATCGGAAATTTTAGATTTATGGCAGTAAATTGCCACATTAGCAAACATTATTTTAACATTTCCTCTCTAGAACATTATGATCAGCTTCTCAACTTTAACAAAAGTCACAAATTGTCCCTGTTAACAGTAAAATCATGATTGTGAAAGAGTAATGGGCAAACGTAAGTGCGATTGCATGCTTTGAAGCTGTATTTCACCATTGGCCATTGCCATGTATGTGAACACACCCTCATCCTTCTGCATGATGTAAATGACAACAGATCTTTAGGGGTGGGGGGGTTACCAAGTATTGTGCCAAAGGAAAATGTACAATGTGCTGTAAAAAAAAACAACATTTTTTTTTTAAAGAAGAGAAGAATACTGGGACCTGGAGTCAAGAAGTTTGGAAAGGATCAGCTAAAGAGAAAGAGAGAAGAAAAAGCTTTTGAAATGATTTTACGCCCACATCCTAACTGAACAGTAATCTACTTATTACATGTAACTCTAGACAAGCACAAACAAGACTTTCCATCTGTATTATGACCAGTACTGTTACTATGAAGTCTCTATTTGTAGAGAGCAGTAATTGGAGCAGAATCTATCTGTGAGCAGTGACCTGAAAAACAAAAAACACACAACAACTGACACTCTATTGGAGAAATATTAACAAATGAGATCGGATTTAAACCCGGATGTGAGCAGACTGCACTATGAAGAGTTGCTCAGTTCAGTGACATTGCGTTGTTGCAGTGAAGTTAGTGTTCTGTGGCAGGCAGGATTCGCACAGTTTTGTGAAATAGAGGAAATTTTGGCATAAGATATTCAACAATCAAAAAATTGATTTTTGAGGGGGGCGGGGTAGCTTTAGTATTGTTTGTATGTTTCATTTTTTGTATGGTTAATTTACTTTTTGATTTGTTGTGAATTTTTGAGATTAAATATTCACATTAATCAGTACTTGAGAACCTGTAAATTATATGATGAGATTAATGTAAGTATGCCAAATATAAGATTTGTGTATTACAATTAATGTAAATATTGTGTTTTTAACAAAATGTAGCTATAACAATTTACAGCTTTGAATGTAATGTTGAAGCAGCAAATTATTATTATAAATGTTCAAACTTTTATGGTTTTGTGAGTGTAGAAAAACTAAGATCATGCATAATGACACCTAACACATTTACAAGTTCAATAAACTGCCCTATGTAATACAAATGGATTGATAGACAGATTTCTACCATTAGACCATTGAGATTTTTGATGATCTTTGATCTTTTTTTCTTTTCTTTTTTTTAATAATATATTGAAGTTTCACAGGGACAGAATACTTGTTAACTCTGGAAAGATTCTGGTTAACTGACCATTAGAGATGTTTTGCTCTTAGTGTTTATGGGTGGGAAGCCAGCTAGGGAAGTAGCTGTTGACGTTGGTGGTGAAGTGACAGGATCTCAGTGTAAGTGAAAACAAACATGGTAGATGAAATGTTGATGTGATGACATGACACTTTGTCCGATCTGATAGCTGAAAGGTTGATGCACATACAACAAGGGCTCAGTCCACAACCCCTGGCCTGCCAGGATACTTTCTACAAATTACTCCCCTACTCTCCACTATAATAAAAAATGGCCACAGTATGACAATAGATTAAGGATGAACAACATTAAAAAAGACTTTAAAAAATTACAAGGATGAACCTGATTCCTTTAAAATTGATGGGTTATTTATTATTATTTTTTTCATTATTATTGTTGATTTATTCATTTATTTTAAGTAAGGATGAATAATTCATCATTTAAGGATATTAAAATAAGAGATAAAAAATCTCAGCAAGTAAAATAATTATTTATTTGGCTATAGGCAAATCAAGGTTGATTAACTGTTTATAAAAAATGTGAAATGAAAAGGCACAATTCAAAACCAGAAAAGAGGGGGGAAGCAGCCGCCATTTAGACTTACTGAATGTGCAGGTGGGAGCCAGTACCCACAATGCCCCTCACTTTTTCAGGAAGCACACCTGAAAGGAGTTGACACGTAATTAGTACCGGTTACCCCTAAATATTGACACACTGAATCTGGAAAAATGGAGAAATACTGAGCTAAAAATGTCAGAATTTAATGAGCTACGTTTCCTAAACCCGCCAATATAAACTACTGTTCAGCATCAACTTTGGATTTGCTTTCAACAAACTGCCACTCAGGTAAGATCGATAATTTCTCCATCAAACATGAAGCGGTGTTGACATTTTGCTGTTGGTTGGAAACAAACTAATGTTGCATGCGGTGCGGACTAGTAGCCTCGTACAAGTTCGAAGTTTTTTGTTCATGAAAAAACGCTGAGAAGAATCTTAATACACCCATAAAATCCCACTACATTGAAACGGCTTTTTGTTTCGAAATGAAAAAGGTTGTTTTAATTTGTACCGAAGCTCTTGTGCTTGATTTCTTGCAAGTGTACAGGTAGCCTAGCTAAACTTTCAACGGGGAAATAATATGTGTGATTATGAAACGTTCTTCAGCCTGAAATAATAAGATACACGGCTCTTTCTTTGTTTTATTGCACAGAAAACGCCAGTTTATAGCTTAATACCTTTACCAGATATTACACTGTCCCCGGTCTCTGCTGTGTATGTGTTAAATGAGATCATTTTAACACACAGTCTCTAAGGTAAACATGGTGTACAGTCTGCCTGATAACAAGCTGACAGGTATCCAGTTAAAAGCACTGCAAACCTCACAGGACCAGGTATGGCTGCAGACTTGTTACAGGCAGGGTGGAGGGCCATAGCCACAGTTTAAAGGTACACGAACTGAGGTTAAGGTTATTTAAATATATTCAAATATTATGCTGGCTTTAGGTTCCCTCAAAAAGAAACATGACCATTTCTGTATATGAATATACAGTCTGGTGATTCTAGAGCCTGCTATTTCAAATGGTGAATGCCTTGCAGCATATTTACCAGAAACTATACATCATAACATAGATTTGCATGTGAATTGCTTGTGACTTGCGGCATCGAGGACAACACTATCAGGATGTCACGTCATAGGTAATGTTGTGTAGAAGCAGTTGTGAGTTGAATGGGTTCTTCAATGGTGTCACTCATATTTGCATCAGTTGTTCTATTAAAAAAAAAAAACAAATAAAAAAACAAAACAGTCTGCTCCTGTCCATACCATTCAAGTTCGGCCATTCACTGCCATGCAAATTGTTAAAACCTGCGGTGTTGTGGTTTAGGTGAGTTTCTGGTGTGTGATGACAGAAGTGATTCCAGCGAGGTGGCAAGTTTCCTCCCTGTTCATCACAAAGCATTTAATTAATCAGCCAACACATGTACTGCACACTGCTCTGGCTTCGTAATCTTCATCACAGTTGAATGTTGGTGGATCTGTGCTGCTTGACCAGGG
Source organism: Selene dorsalis (assembly GCA_900303245.1). Classification (NCBI taxonomy): domain Eukaryota; kingdom Metazoa; phylum Chordata; class Actinopteri; order Carangiformes; family Carangidae; genus Selene; species Selene dorsalis. Next base: position 10,452 of record OMNW01019454.1, on the reverse strand, counting down.
GACCTTGAACAATTGTAAATTGGCTTGGTGTGTGTAAATTAGATGCACTCCCCCCGTCTCTCGTTTACAGATGTCCTGTGTTGTGCAGCGCTTTGATTGGGAGAAGAGCACACTTCACCTGTCAGCCCTCATCATAATTGTTGGTGGCTGGCTGCAATTTGACAGCAATTATCATGTCAGCAATGAATTCCCAGCTAATCGCAGAGTCTCCTTGCAACAGAGGACGCATACTCCAGCGAGGGGAAAGACATGCCTCCACCATTGAGCGAGCCTTGGAGAATTGTTGTCGGTTACAAACCTCTGCGGGCTTGTCAATCTGCCCATTACTGAGAGAAGAGCTGCTTTCTGCTTGTACTGGCAGTGAACAAAGCCCATCTTGGTTAAAGGACAGGAGAGAGTTAAGCAGGCAACAAATTTCTGCTGATCGCAGCCAGTGACACGGGGCACAGATAGCTTCCTTACAACAAAAGCAACCATGGCTGGAAGGCACAAAGCCATAATAACATGTAAATATTAAGAACCTCTGCAGAGCTCTCTGTAATTGTGAAGTCGCTCAGCACATTTCTGGAAGATGCAGCATTCATTATATCCCGCACAAGGTTTTTGCAGAATAGTTTAGCCCTATTATACAAGCACTAAACATCCTCCGTTTATAGCATTCATGGGTGATGATACATAATTATCAGGGGAAAGGCAGTGCTAGGTATTAATTTAAAGTTGCCTGAGGCGAATTTTGGAGAACACACAGCCGCAGAGAAACCCAAGGTGTTTGTCTCACTCTGCAAATCTCTCCAGGGAGAGGAGAAGCTGGAGCAGCTCTGCAGGGAGCAAAGAACCTCCATCTCAGAGGCACACTAAAGAGAAGTTTCAAAGAGAAACTCTCAAGAATAGATGGTGTGTTTTATCTTTCTGCTCCGCTCCTATAGCTGCTCTGTTGTGTTCTGCAGCTTATGGGTGGATTTTCACCTGACAGCGTTGGATACTCCAGGTTGTTTTTAATGGCAGGATGAGTGAAGTTTAATTTTTGACTCGGCTGTCCTCAGAGGAGGACTATTGCCTCAGCTTAATGGGGAGTTGACTGCTAGTTTCAAATGCTTTGAATGCTGAAGAAGAGCACAAGACAAAAAGATCAGGGAAGTTTGTGTGTATACAAGTGAGTGTGTATTCATAGAAGAGACATTCTGTTTATATCCCTCAAGGTTTGTGCTGTGTTTTCTAAAACTACTGCAGTAGGGTGTAGCATGGATTGCAAACGATTGTGCAAACAGACTGAAGAAAAACCGCATGACTGCTCGAAACATCTGTTATCAGAGTTGGCGGTAAATTTACTTTGACTGCAAAGTGAAGGTTTTCCAGATAGAAAGTACTTAAAGCTGGTAAATGAAAAATTTGATTAGATTTGATAACATGAAAACATTCACAGCTGTGACACAAGGGGAAAAAAAACTTCTTCTACATCAGGGTATGTATAACCAGCCACTTGGCACAGTTCTTTAAAAAGACTTAAAAACCACCTGAGTGTGACTTTCAGACCCCTCCTGGTTCTTTTCTGTGGATTTTCCTCTTTAATTAACCAGGAGTCAAACCAACCGTAGAACCATGACATCGATATGAACAACCAGATCTGTGTGAGAGGAAACAATAATTCAACATGGCTGTCAGCATTGCCTGCACTGCAGTAGAGTTGGCTCCCATTACAAAGCATGAAGTGGGCTTGATTAAATAAATTCTATAGAGCTCAGACAGGCAAAGTCACTTATCACTGTGTTGTCATCGTACCTGTATGTAGCATCACTAGATTCTTGTTAGCTATATTTAGGCATTTTTTGCACTGCAGAAATATGCCTCTTTTAGATATCTTTCCTAAAATGTACCCCTATACAGTATTTATAGGTAAACAGTGGAGCATTCAGTATGCCTAAATTAGTATAGAAACCATGAAGAACATGAGCTCAAGTCCTTCTAAGCTTAAAGGTTAGAAGGTACAAGAAAAGTGGGATTTCAGAAAGCGAGTGTTGAATCCCCTGAATACCTTTTGCCCATTATTCTTCAGCTGCACTGTGATCCTTGGGAGAAATTTGGTGTTAAAGCAAAAGAAGTCTTTGCCTCGTACCAAGATTCAGAGACCGTAAGCCTATATTTAAGCTGCAGACACATCTCCCCCAAGATCATACTTATTACACCTTGTATACATGTGGTTCATAGAAAGTCAAGAATTCAAAACTCTTTTCTTTCTTGTCCATTTAGTCCATATTAAAAGATTGCACTTTACAGTATCTGTGGACACTTGTAAATTCTTTTCTACAATATCTGATTCAAAAAGAAAAACACGTAAATGCACCTGTTGTCAACCTGAAATCAAGGCTGTCTTCTTCATTAAACATTGAGAACACCATGTTTCCAACAAATGAGAATTGATTAAATCATCCAACTTAATTCCACAGATGGTATAAACTCATGCTGTGCAATTATCTCTCTCTTAAAACACAAACTTTATTTTAAATTCTATTGCATAGATTTTCTGATGCAGCCACAGCACACGATTAGGTTTTTTTTGTACTTGGTAGAAACACCCTCCTGTGCTTTAATGAAAAATCAGGACAAGCTGATTACAAGTATGATTTACCAGATGTTATGCAAAAACTATAACCTTGAAACTAAGGCACTGCATACATTTATACAAGCTGATCTTTCTATGCTACAGCCATGCCTCATGTCTTTTGGGACTCTTTCATTCAGCACTTTAACCGCACGACGTCAGCACGCTCATCATATACCCCTGTCCTTTCCAGTGAGTCATCCTTTGAAGGTCAGCAAACGGTGACCCTGTTTACTGAGCTTTCATGCCCTCCAAGAGGTCTCGGTCCTGGCTTCCACTCCGGCCCTTGTGGATCATTCCTCTGCACGGCAGGACCAGAGGGCTCTATCAAGACTTGCATCAGGCCGCCCATGTTAAAAGGTACTGTTTTGCCCTTATCTAACCTCTTGCTGTCACCCGCCCTCATTCTCCGTGGGGTGTATATTAAATTAAATGTTAGCTCTCTCTCCATCTCCGCTCTCATGGGTGATCGCCTTAGTTTTGCTTGGCTGGTTCAGCTGTGAAGAGGCCTTTTCTTGTTTCTCCTACACACATGAATAAACATAAGGTCAGGTGAGATTTTGAAGCGGTGTCCCCATAAGAGACTGCTGTTGAGTTAAACACTGGTTTAGGGAGGACGGCATGGTAAGGGCAGTGAGAGACGAGCAGTAGAAACCAGCCAACTTCAAACTAATGACACTATTTTTAATTAGCTTGAAGGGGGAAACAGCTGTCAGTGGGAAATGATACAATTGGAGAGTACAGGCTGAAAGTGAACCGGAGGATATTTGGCATGGTGAGGTTTGAAAGATATGTTTGCTTACCTGCCTGCTGTTTGCTGCTCATGTGCAGATGGAAAATATTTTAGCATGTAAGCTGATCAAGCATCCAGTTTTGTTTCAGGGGGTATATTTTTAATACTTGAGTTTGAGGTCATAAAGAAAATTAAGTGTTTTATTCTCATCCTGCTATCTTTACTCTGCTCCTGATACTCAAATCATCATAACAAACCATATGTCTCCAGCTTTAATCAACCCTCCTCACCCCTCGCTGTCTGCCCTCATAAGTAAAGGACAGTTCAATAAATGGAAATACTGATAAGGAAAGGCAGCGTAACTGGTTGAAAAAGTTTGTAATGTTTCTGAACATAGCACTACACCACAAGGTCCTTGATTCAAAAATGCACCTAATTGAAATATTAGGAACATAATGCACATGAAGTATCTAAAGTAAAAGTACTAATTGAGCAGAATGGCTCCCGACAGTATCATTGGATCATTGTGTCTTTTTATCATTCATTTTGTTTATCATTGTCAGTTGACATGGGGCTATTTTTAGCTGTTTCAGAGGCAACTGCTTGTATCTCCTTGGAATTAACTAAGTGGTTCAACAAAATTAGCTATCTGGCTGCCCCCCACCCCCAAATGCCCCACTGCAAAGTTTCATTTCACTGCTCGATTTTCACTGCCCTCAAATTCTTAATGTGTTTCAGAAGACAGCACTGTCAGACTTGGTGCCCAGGTATGTGTTAGACGTGGGCTGGCAGCAGGGGGTAAGCCATGGGAAGGATAATGCACTGCTTGAGCATGCATGGTTTGATTCTTGCAGGAGAATGACTTTACTGGGCTATTACCGCTTCAGCGAGACAGCGTTGAATTGTTCTTTTGTTCTGGCAGTGGAGCTCTGAGGGAGTGTCTCACAATGAATTCCTATTGATTTTTCTGGTCATGTCATCAAATTGTATGTGGCTTGAATCGTGACTACTGTTTTCCCATCTGTTCCCTGAGGTTCCCCTCCTATTAACTTTTTATCCTATTTGGATGGGACAAAACTAAACAATAGGCAGGCGGAATGAAAGCTAGGATGAAATTAGAAAATAGAAGTTAACAGAGTACGTCTGCTGTGCAAGTCACTTGTTCAAAAAAACTCCAGGAAATCTGATGAATGTTTATCCTCAGCTGTTTTTTGTTTTTTTTACGTGTTTGTGGTTTAATGTAGCTGGTTAGGAGACCGCTGCACGTATGAGATCCAGTCATAGAGTTGACAAGATGAAGTACCAATGTTCAGTTTTTAAGGACAGTAAGTAGTCCTGTCCCAGATGACTTGACTTTGTGACTTAGCAGCTAATCAGAAATGTTTTTTGGCCTCTACCTTGTATTTAATAAATCATTTGTCAGAACAGACCAGTTTTGTTGCGTGCATGCTAATATCTTTAACTGATGGGATGCTACATAACGGGCAATGTATGTCTTAGTTGGCAAAACGGCACATACTGACTTGACCTTCTGATGTCGTTCTCTATTAGTAAAAGATAAGCTTCACTGCAACCAGACATTGTGTCAGGTAGCCTGAACTAGCATCTTTCGTCTTACTTTGAAAGGGCCGTCCAGTGCACTATAACATGCTCACCAGCCATGATCTCTCTCACTAGCTCTCGGTGTGATACTGAGGCCATCTGTTAATGTGCTGCAGTCTTAATTATGCTCTCATCACACTAAGTCAATCAGAGGTGCGCCTGAGCCAACTGTAACACAGCTAGCAGGGCTTTACCAATCAATAGACTATCCTTCCAGGACTACTGTAGCTCACGCTGGCTCAGGCCTTCTCACTCACTTAGTCTCTGAGCAGTGGGAATGTTTGTGGTAGTGGGGCTGTAAATGACACGTTTGTACATAGTCTGTGAAAGCTGAATGTACAATTCCTTAGCATCAATACATGTTTTTTCTTATTCATGTATTCCCATTCAGGACATATACCTATCTCATGGTTCACTGCTTATCGTTAGAAGTCCATCACTGAGCGCTCCTGTTGCTTAATAGTGCCTGTATATTTGTAAAATGGTATTGTCTATTGTGCTGATACAAGCTTTTTTGTGTTTTAAAGAGCTTGATGAATTGTAGTATCAGCTAGGCATTTTTTTTATTTTGCTGTTCGTGACATTTTCAAGGCCTCTAGTTTGACAACCGTTGTTTAACACATTATTGGCAAGTAGTGTTGAAATGGTGGTAATGGTAGCAGTGATGGTGGTGGTAAAAATAATGAGCTGTGTGAGTTGTCAGTGTGCCAGCAATATAAGATTCAGATATCATGATCCTTAACACAGATTGACATTAAGTTATGTCAAAGAGGTGACATTTTAGGTCGGCACTGAAACTCAGCAATGGGCAGAGGAAAATGCATTTCTCTGAATATTTAGCAGTAATCTCAAGGAAAATACTGGTTCATGTAGTATGTTAGGAAAACAAAAACTTGATGTACTTTCTAGCAGTAGGGGATGCATTCTTTGACACATGAGTTGATGGAAAAGTATACCTAACCACCAACCTGTAGTCTTTATAGCCAACATTTCATTGATTGGATTACAAACAAACTGTGCAGTAAGGACAAGAAAGATGAATGAGCCAAACGGTGAGCTCAGCTTGTGAACCCCTTCACTGAACATAGCCACACTGCATCATGCTACCTGGAAGCTCTGTCACTACATCAGCGTTTAAACGTAGTACAACAGTGTCAATGTGCTGTTGATGGTAACCCTGTCGTTAATGAGTCATTAAAGCACTAATGGTTGTACTGCACTTGACATTATCTCAGTTTGTTGGATGTTGTTTATTTACCTGCGTGTTTCATGACCTTTTGATGATGATCTTCAGCTTTCTAGAATGCACAGCTTCTCTGTGCAGTATTTCACAGAATCATTGACATTCAGTCAACCTCATCATCATCTCTTGGTTCGAAAGTTCATGTGAAGAGCGCCTTTGTACCTAGCGTTAGTGCTCTGTCCAGTCTGCTCTCTCTCCCTCAGCGGGCTATCAGGACTCCATCGGAAGCTTGGCTCTAATCTGCCGGCTCGGGGGTGTGTTTCCTGCGTCGGGGCTGTGGCCCAATCCATCTGTCTTCATCAGTGAGCCAGGGCGGCTGTGGGCTTGGGCCAGCAGGACCCTGCTAAGCACCAGCTGCTAGCTGCCTTTTACACCGTTTCCCACCAAGTGGGACATATTTACTGTACAGCAAGCTGCCTGGGAAGATTAGAGGACCTTTCAGCTCGCAGTACCTGGAATTTTCCTTTTCCCCTTGTGGTTTCCTACTGTCTGTTTACCCCATTAGACTCTTTCCACCTCCGAGGCCTGGGCTTTTTGGAGCTGTTTATCAATATCATTGTCATAGGGTCTGCCTATGTGCCTTCACATCACTCATATTTTAGGGTATGAAGGTTAACATGAGCGCATAAATGGTGTGCATATCAGTTTGCTGTTGGTCCTTGACACTACAAATGGCTTTTGACGGTTCTCAGTGGACACACCATGTAGTTGTTGGTTTAATGATCTTGTATATTTACTTAGCCTGTCAAAGATTCTTGAGCCTCTGTTCTGCACGCCTCCACTCACACATGAAACCAGAAAATTCACAACAATCCAGAGACACAAAATAATTGGATTTGTCATCCCAACCATTAGCACTCTTGCCATAGCTTCAGTGTGTGACACGGACTCATGCATATCTCTTTCCTCTTCTTGTGTCTGCCTCCTGTAGTCTCTGCTTACTATCCATCCATTTCTCCAAAGACTAACTCTTTCACTATAATCACAATCTCACCAGCTGGGTTAACAGCTTAGGCATATCCCTCTTGGTGATGGTTTTATTGACAGTTCCTCAGTGAGGAAGAAGAAGCTCATCTAAAAACACATAAGTCCAACAAACATATTGCTTATGTGCAACAATTTGTTCATAGAAAATATGCAAAAAGAAAAACAAACTACTTATTAGTAACTACTGAATATGCTTGATTAGTAAGAGAGGCAGGTGACCCTGTGGAGTGGGTCACAGTGACTGGATTGATTTCGAGAGGATGCTACTTAGCATGGAAAGACACTAAGCTAATTACCGCCCTTATAAACACCAGTCTGGCCTTTAGAGCCTATTGGATAGGACATGGGCTCTGAACGATGAGACTGGGCGGAGGAGGCCATGAGGTTGGGGGTCCTTCCTATGGAAATCAATTTTGGTATAAATGGCAATGAGATTAGCACAGTACTGATCGGATCCTTTGATTTTCTGTTCCACCTCCCCACAAGCTCCCTTTCCTGTTCTAACTGCCATGGTGTAGTGTCATGTGAGCAAATGCAGATTAAACAGTGTGTCCTCGCCAGACCAGAGAGGCAGCTGAAATGTCACCTGAAAGGATCAATCAATCAATTTTTATTTATATAGTGCATTTCATGCACAAGCAAACTCAATGTGCTTTAAAATGGTTAAAACAATTATAATAGAATGCAATAGTAGTGCAAACAACAAAGAAGTGCAAAGCTTTTTTTAAATTTAAAACAAAACAAATCAAACTTAGTTCACCGTTAAACTAACGGTGAACTGTTGTGAGCAAGCTGAAAGGAAAACATCCTGCAGCTTCATTTGCTGCAGGTAAGAGTGATGCGATGATTAGAGGCAAAGAGGGAAGAACAGAGAAGATGACCGATAGTGACCTTTTTACTGCGTTCTCCATTCAGCCCGTCAGCAACACTGTATGTGAACACTTCAATATTGTGAGGATGATGTGACTTGTGATAAATAAACAAGTATTGAACAGTGTTGTTGCACCTTATTGCAGATTTTTCTGATATCTTGTTGGCCTAATCAGTTTGTCCTTGAGCTACAGCTGAACTGTATTTTTTGATTTACTCTACTGTTTGTTTATTGATAATTGTTGTTGTGCTAACACTCAAAACTAAGATAATGAAATGATAACCATAGCTGCTGCTAAGCATAGCTTTTAACATAAAGCACCCTCAGCACAGACTCACAGAGCTGCTAGCGAAACACCAAACCCTTGGTCTCATTATTCTGTAACCTTAATTCAACAAGGGAGTCTCTTCATAGAAAAAGAAACACTATCTGCATCCCAGAGAGTGGGGCTTGGCCAAAAAATCCAACAGCGCCTGCTTACATGGAAAAAAACAAACGTATAGTATAACAAAATAGGATGAAAACAAACTGTGCAGTAACCTTGACAGTCTGCAAGGAAATTTATTATTGTGATGTTCACATTATTATTGTTATTCCAAGGTGATAAGTCAGTTATACCAGTAGAGATTAGTATTTCTGTGTGGCCCTATACATTCAGTGCATAGAATGAAGTCTTTATCCACAATAAGATATCCTCTAGATAGACACACCAAGGTATTTAATTGCACACATGGCATTTTCTTCTATGCACCTACCTGACAAAAATGTAGATTGTATGTCCTTTATGATGGTGCTAAGTGCCATATACTCTACCTCTCCTCAAGCGTGCATGCTCCAGTCCATGCAGAAAATAATGGAACATACACCCTGGCTGTTCTTTCATGTGCTGGTCTGGTCTTGATGTTTTCAATGGCAACGGGATGAGGGTAATGCACCCGAGCGTTGGCAGTCACGCTACAATAAACTGCGATGAGTGACAACAGCAGAGGTCCAATTGATACTGATAGTACAATGACATCTCTTGGCAGGGTAGTAAAAGGAAACGTTCTGCCCACCATCTCGAGACCACTCATCCTATAGTGAAGCAACATCCTCCCATGGGCTGGGTTGACTGGGATGTGGAACAGCATGATGTGATGGAGCATTCTCATTATGATATGTGTGTGCGTGTTCTGGCTGTTCACCTGTGTTTTTGTGTGTCAGTATTGGCAGCCATATAGCACGGAGGAGGTGCCGCTTTACGTTGCCCATGAGACACTTGTGTTATTTCATAGCCAAGTCTATTTATATTTTTTGCACTTCAACCAAATGCATGTGGTGTGCTTTGTAAATTTATGTGCGGTTGAGAAACCTGCCTTTTTTTTAACTAGCATTTACGACAAGACACTTGTGATGTGGTATAATTGTTTTTTTTTTCTTTGAATATGCATGTGTCAATACAGACTGGGATGTAAGTCATAGAGAAATCACAGAGGGAACCGTGGCCTCTGCAACCATCTGAGCAGGTTCTGAAATATGTACAACAGAGAAGAGGTGCCGTCAAGTGGGAATGCTCAGCTCTCTGCCTGGAAGAGAACAAAAGACAGATCCTACCTAAGGCCTCACTCTCACACATGAGATATGAGGTGGCACGTCGGCTTCTGTTCAGCCCACTACTGTTTCTCTGGGGTTGTGGAGCTATGACAGGAAGCTACAGAGGCTAATTGTGTTGGAATTTGCATGGGCCTTTATTTGTCTGCCTTTTTGGTATAGCTGTGTTATTTCTCTTAGTTTTTTCGAGGGCAATTGCATGCAATCATAGTTGGATCAGACGCAGCAGTGGCTGTTCTTTCATTACTGGCCCCACTCTAGTTATCTGTTGATTGAAGTCTGCTTTTTTGCTCCTTACCTATGTTGAAACCTAGTCGAAACACTGCCTTCCTGCAGCATGTTACTCAGTTTTTCATCATTTTCTCATAATCTTGCTTTCTTTTTCCTCTCTCTCTCTCTCTCTCTCTCTGTCTCTCTCTCTCTCTCTCTCTCTGTGGGATTATCCCTGAACCTTAAGCTTGTGTTCCATGCTAACTGTGTCAAACTCTTAAGATATGCAGTAAACAACACTGGCATCGCAAAGCAGAGTAGCAGAGAGATGGTGTCATATGTGCTGTGGACCACATACATGTTTCCCTGTGGAGATGCTCACCTTTAAAATGTTAATTGTTGTGCTCTGTGTTTAATCATGACAGAAATCTACCTCCTAAATATAGCTGTTCTCTCTGTCTCTGCTCACTCAAATAGAGCAAGGCTGATTTATATTGCATAGGGATGACATTAAAGACAGCTTCCCACAGGACCTGTGCACATTTTCAAGGCAATGCTGAGCTGCCCAAGAAGTGCTGTAGTGTAGATTGTATGAAAAAGCAAATGTGTAGAAAATC
>OMNW01019447.1:14427-29761 GCA_900303245.1 Selene dorsalis | reverse complement strand
TAAAGTAATATTTTTTTTCATGAAAATCTATTAGGTAATAGTGTAGCGCAGTTATATATAAACATTAACTTTACTATTCAAATCTTTAAAGACTAGTCATATTCAAAATGATAACAGACAGATAGATAGATAGATAGATAGATAGATAGATAGATAGATAGATAGATAGATAGATAGATAGATAGATAGATAGATTAGATAGATAGATAGATAGATAGATAGATAGATAGATGGATGGATGGATGGATGGATGGATGGATGGATGGATGGATGGAGGGACAGAGGGACAGATAGATAAACTGTTGCCTCTGACAGGAACTGAACTGTGCCTTCCTGTAAACGTGCTCGTGACGGCAGGCTCTGCTGAGGGAAACCGAGAGAGACGGCGAAACCGTAAACAAGTCTGTAGGTTCAGCACAATGACCAGGAAGACAGGTGAAAAATCCCCGTGCTCCGACCGCCCCTCCCCCTGCTCGCGGGACAGCTGAGTGTCGGCGGCCTCAGGTGAAAGAGGAGGGCGGCGACATGACCAAAAATGGATGAAGTATGTGCGCGCGAGCAGGTAAAGACTTAGAAGAGATACACGGACCAGCTGCCACTAGGACACATTCACCGACTCCAACAAACCAACACGGATCTGTGGACACTGTAAGGAGAAGAGGTGAGTACACACACACACATTCTCACATATAACCACACATCAGATGCTTCCTGGTCTCTTTACATTGTTGTAAAACCACTGTGCGTCTGTGCAGGTTCTCAATCCACGGACCTGCAGTAGAACAGAATAAAACAGAATGAGACTCTTCCTGGTTCACTACATAAACAAGTGTACAGTAGCCTATAGTAAAAGAAAAAAAGTACTTCTATTCATAAATAAATTCGTTAAAGCTAAAAATGTCAATGGTAAAGAAAAACAAACCCAGTGGTTTCTTGTTCTTTTAATGTTAAAGTTTTTGTAAAATAATGTCTTGTGAATAACTTTCAGTTTGTGGCTGTTGGTCAGACAAATATCCAGTTTGACTAAGTCAACATGGGCTTTGCACAAACTATGGTGAATGTTTTTTGTGCCTTGTTTAGAAAGAAACTAGTTGACAGATTAACAAATAATGAAAGTAAATGCAAGTTACAAACATGATAGGTTCCAGGGATGTGGCGCATGGTTGTTTTTACCACTGATTAACCCAGTAGCCTAAAAATTGTCTTGTCTTTTTTCTAAAAAGCTAATCTGACAATTTTAGGTAGCTTGTTTTGTCCAACCAACACTTTAAAACCCAGATATATTCACTTTCATATCACCTAAAAGCAACAAGTCCTTACAGTTATGAGACTGACATTGATTAGAAGATGTGCTCAAACACTTATTTATCTATTGATCAACCATCTGAATGATCAACTGACTGTTTCATGTGGGCTTAAAGTGCAGCAGTCCAGTAACCTGTTGTATGTACTTGTCCACTCACAGGCATCACACCATGGAAACAAAGACAGAAGACCAAAGGCCCATCAATGGGCAGCTGATTTCGGTGCCTCACAGAGACACGGTTCGTCTGCTGGAGGTCTACGTCAAGCGCAGCCTCAGTCTGAACGATGGAGCGCTGGGAGGCAAGAGCACCGAGAAGAAACAAAAATGGGTGACCAAAAGGCAAAGACGACATTCCAGCGACCCCTCCCTCCACCTGGCTGAAGGACTAAGCCTAAGGGAATCTGATCCGCTTCCCGTGGCCGAGCCTCCCGCGAACCAGCCTAAACCCCATCCCGAAGAACCAGTCTCAGAGAAGTCGACCAAGAAATCAAAGAAGAACAAGAAACCCTCATTTTGGAAGGTTATATCTGGCTTTTTTTCTCGGAAGAGCAATGACAACAACACTGAAGAGCAGGACAGTCCCTCAGAGGTGGCGAAGGACTCCACAACAGGCGAGTCCTCTGATGCTGGGACCACCTGCCTGCCCACAACCCCAGTCGCCCCACAGAAAAAGAAGTCCATGAGGAGAAAGTCCATAAAAAGAAGGTTCTCCAAAAAACGTCTGTCTCTTATCAAACCGAACAAAACTGACATCACTGAAATTGAAGGTAAAATTTGGGTTTGAATTTCCAAATGAACAGTGTGTGTGTGATAAATAACATGAGTATGTGCTAAAATTGTATAATGTAATCCCAATTAGCAGAAATCTGCTGTACTGTTGCACAAACGCTCCCTCTGCATCTACAACTAACTAACTGAATGTCACTTTGCAGCCGTCGTCAGCGTAGAACCAACAGACTGTTACTATGAGAAGATGACGGAGGAACTGCAGAAAATCGTCCATGAGGTCAAAGAAAAAGAGGAAGAGAAGCCTCTCTCTGACGGTGAGAACCAGCTTCTCTTCACGCTCATTAAAGCTGCATTCAGGCATGAAAAACATCAACCACACGCCTGTCGTTCAGCAATTTAACAGTACAGGCATTAAAAGTACCCTCTGTCTGTCCAGCACCCATGTGTGTGACACATTGTTCTCCTCAAAATGAGGTTAATATCCACCCTATGCCTGTGTTATTAAGTGCTGTCATCTAGTGGTTCTCCACGTTGATCATGCCTTCTCTTGCTTTTGTGTTCTCTCAGAGGAAGTGATCAACAGAATCATTGCTTTGACAAAGGAACAGGGCGATGCCATAGACGGCAAGGTGGGTATTCATTCCTATTATGGGTTAAAAAAAAGATGAAACCACAGTGTAGTGTGGCCATGTGTTTTTAACTAGCAGGTGCCTCTGTAACAGCACATCAATAAACCATAAAAAGCACCATAAAAAGAAGCAATAGAAAGTACAAACTCCACAGTACAGCATCATAATAAAGGAAGATCCCGCCCCTTATGGTTGCACAATATCAATATGTCTTATGTAGTGACTTGCTTTTAAATTCTCTGGTTTCAGTTTCAGTATTTTCTGTTCTTGAAAAAGCATCATGACAGGCTATAAAGAGAGGGTTTGTAGTTTTGATAACAGCAGTGAAAGTGTTAAAAGAGGAAGCGAGGAAAAGTTGTGACTGTCCTGCTTTAAAGCTACAGTGTCAGAAAAAACTGATGATTTGAGGTTTTAAATGTGTGTAGGCTGCAACAGTATTGATAATCCATTGTGTGTGCAGTAAAGAAATACAGTAACACTCAACTTAAATATGAGGATTTACAGAGAAAATGATCTGCAGATCAATCAATAATGGATAAAAACGTATTTAAATTGTAAAGATGTTACACACTGCTGCAAAACGACATCATACTGGTGCTGAAATTATCTCAATATCACTTGTTTCCTGCTATATAGATATAGATACTATATATAGAATAACGTCACAAAAAATGTATTTTATCGATAGTAAACGTTTCTAAGCTGTAAATCGGGGTGTGCTGTAGTTACTGAGAGCTTTCTTCACCTCCTTCAGCTCAAAGACAACCCCACCCTCAGCAGCTTCTTCCAGCGGATGTCGTACTCCTCATTCCAGAGGCTGGCCGACGCTTATTTAGAGAAAGAGGCCACGCCGACCCACAATCCTCCCAACATCCTGCCGACGGCTCCTGAGCTGGTCAAGCTGGCCTTTACGCTGGACTTCACAGCCAGGATCGCTGGGCTCTCCAAGCAGAACGTGGGCCACATCACCGGTCTAGGGAACCGTTATCTAACGGACCGATTTGAATACAGACAGGTGAGAATTAAGTGTGAGGAAATAAAGCTGAGAAAGTAAACAGCTCTATATTATTTACTTTAATGCCACTGGATTTATGTCAATATATATCTGATAAAAACAACCTCACTAAGACATTTGGTTTACAACTCTGTTGTTGTGTTTTACAGGCTTGTACAGACCATCCATGGTCTGACAATGATGACTGAAACTCACTGCGAGTGAAACCTCTGCTCTTCAGCCTTTCTGTGCAGCACAGATGTGGTGAAGGATGTGTTGCAAGCATCAGTTCCCTCTACAAACGTCTCTTCTCAAAGGACGGGAGGAGCTGCCTGACACAACAACACCAGTCCACATACAAGCACAGAATTGTGGCCTTTTTCTTAAACTGAAACTCTTTTTCTGTTGCAATGCAGCGCAGACTGTGAGTGAGAGCTTCTCTGAAACAACAGCTGAAAAAGTTGTAAAACAAGGTGGCGACATTTCAGAATTACAAAAGACACTAAACTCGTTGCTGCACATTGCTTTGTAATAACATGGAGAGAGCCATGCCATAATATATGTAAGCTAGACAACTGTGCAATATGTTTGTTTTTACGTTTCTAGAATTGAAATAGAGTAAAATCTATTTAATAGAAGCTTAACTAAAAATGTGAAATGTTGGTAATGTTTGTTGATATGAGTGCTGGCATTCATATACGTACATGTGCAAATAAAACATATTTAATTTACTACAGAATCTGTGTTTTTTATGTCAGTACGAGACTATACGTCACATTCAACCTGTAATAACTGGATTTATCTCCACAACTATGCAACTCCGCCTCCACAGCTGGAGGAGGGGTAAATTTTAATGGAATGAGTCAGACAGCTGCAGGCAGACGTGTTTGTTTCTTAGGCTTGTTAAGGAAGTGAAAATGCTTGTGAGTATTTCTCTTTATGTCTGGTGGTGATTTTTGTTGGGTTGCAGCGCACTCTGGAGCTCTAAAGCAGCGTCTCCTCACCTGACGTGGTCTGGACACCAAAGATCATTTTGAACACATGCAAGATAGAAAAAAAAAACCCTCAGACTGTTTTCACACTTGCAGCAGAAGTCGACATTTTGGCACCTAAATGCTTGGTTAGCACTGCTCCAATAGATATACCAATTAACCAGACTTTGACTCTGCCACACCTGTGTAGTTTCGCATAATCTCTCCTGACCAGACAGCAGCCTGCAGCATGGGAGCATGCATTCCTGCAGCTGCCAAAACTGAAATTAACATGTCATGACAGCTGCTGCTGCTGCTGCACAGTATGAGCTGATCAATCACGAACATGAAGCAGAAATAGCATTACACCGATGTCTTCATGTGTGTAAAGGACATGCATGTTGTTGACAGCGGATCTCATTGTCTCCCCTCACAGAGTCTACCAGGTGATAATGAGATGGAATGTGACAGCCTGTCAGTTGTGCGGTTGAAGCATGCAGTGATGGCTCTCACCTGTGGAACTGGTTCCCCCCAAAGGCAGGAGACCTTTCCAACAAGAGAACCAAGAGAACCAGCCTTGATAGCCTGCCACAACTAATGGGCTCACAGGGGGATCAGTGTACAGCTCAGTGCCATGTAACACACGTATCACACACACCAGAGAGCAAAAGATGGGGGAACACCTCGGTGAGCACAGCAGCTCTAGTGACACATAAGAAGTCATCCTGTAGCCGTTAAACCACATGGGTCATTATAAGGTTTTGTTTTGTTTTCTGCTTAGTCAAGGTGATGCATAAAGCTTGACCTGCTCATTGTGTTGACTCAAATTCAGGTGACCGTCGGGTGACAGAAAAACAAGTGCAAGGATACAGCCAGTGGAAAAATTCAGGTTGGATTTCTTCCAAAAATTTCTAACATGTTGACAAGTTCAGTGACTCAATATGCTGTCACGCAATCAAAAGCTAAATTAAGAGTGAAATTTCAAAGAATAATTGTCGTGCAGTGGTTGACTTACGCCTTTCATGCACACCAAGCAGAAAAACAAGAGCAATATGAAAATATCTTGGTTCACAACAGGAGAAACATTAATGATAACACTGTGGTAGACTCTGATTCCAGTCAGCTGCCATTATTATTATTTCTTCAAACTGTCTGATGTTTACCGTGAGAAATATCTGCTGCAAACACAGGAAGTTCCCCTTTTTCTTCTGAAATATTTGCATCTTTGACCGCAGAGTCACCCTTAGTTATTCACCCACTTTATTAACATGTTATATTTAGAACATGAGGCTTTTAGTTGATTTCATATTGTGGGCTATTTATGAGTGAGTTCATGGTGTACATGTGTAAAAATGAAGCGACAGAGACAAGTATTAGAATTGTGATGTATATTTTCCATTCTTTGTTCTTTGTGCTGTATTATTGGTATAATCTTGTGAAAAGCATCTTATCTCAGTACGATCCATGCTCTTTTCTACATTATGTCTAAATAGACTAAACTTTCCCCTTTTTAATGAGTCAAATTTGAACTTCAGTCTTATCTTGGCCGAGCATGGAATATTGTTGTATCTGTAGACTGACAACAAAATGTAGGTCGTTACAAACACTTAACAGAAAAGCTTTTAAACTGCGACTGATTTGTGTATTTTTTTACACGAGCCATGAGGCTGTGGAAAGTTATCCAAACGCCAAATTAAGTTTCAAATAAAGTTACATTCAGAATGAAGTCTTGAAACAGGCTGTACGCTTACATATACCAATATATGTTGACCAGCCTTGAACACCATCACTTATCATTAGCTCAGCAAATTTAATTAATGAAATAATAACTAAAACTGTAGGTCATCTGTGGCATGACAGCCAGCTCCATGTGCGTTTTGAAATTTGCTTGTACAGTTTTGCCTGTGTCTGGGTTATTTGCTTGTCTCTTTAAGCCTGTGCTATTATGTGGTTTCAGTTATCTGGTCAGCAGCAGGACAGTCTGACCACATGCAGGGTCTGGATTGCCTAATGATGACAAGTCGTCCAGTCTTGACTATTTTTAGCCGGCAACAAAATATCTTTCAACATCAAGCATCAAGCCCTGGAAGCCAGACGGTTTCTAGACCACTTAACTCAGATGTCTTCAGGAATAATTACTTATGTGCAAAGTCATGATCTGTAGGGTCAATTTTAAAATAATTACAGGACAAACAGGCAATGTTATTTGTGTAAACCTTTTACATTTTTATTGCTTTTTAAGCACAGAGAAGTTTGATTAGTCAAAGAGTCCGAAGCCCATATCTTCGTCCGATTCCTCTGATTCCTCTTTCTTCTCTTCCTTTTTCTCTTCCGCTGAAAATGAGACAGATGGAGACACCGGTCACTACTACAGTCAAATGTCAGCAAGAATATTCCGTAGCACTGATATCCAGTATATTTATTCCCACTGCTTTGGTTAAGAGGCCATTATATTATTTATATTGCAATCAAAACCTCATTGTGTGTGCTACTGGCATTTAGGGCCTCAAGCAATTCTACAGCAACTAAACATTATTTTTTAATTCAAGCTATAAATGAGGAGTTATGTTCTGTACATACCAGCAGCAGGAGCAGCCCCAGCTCCACCACCTCCACCAGCAGCAGCGGCAGGAGCTGCCACAGCACCACCTGCTGGCACGGAGGCTAACTTCGAGAGGCCTGTGGAAAACAGTAAGAAATATCGTTTATAGCCATCCTGCACGTACAACATCTTGAAATCTTCGGCTGTGTTTATTCAGGGGCCCATTACCTGAGTTCATAACTTCATTGATGTCTTTTCCGTTCAACTCACTTATGACCTGAAGAGAAATAAATAACATTTAACTTGAGACAGCGCACCTTCACTTGAAATGAATCTGAAGAGTTGTTGTAACTGCATGATATACTGTCGTCTGATGTTGTTCACCTTGTTTAAGCGTTCATCGTCGGCCTCAATTCCCACGCTGCCCAGGATGGCTTTGATGTCCTTTGCAGAGGGGCTGGTGTTTCCACCGAGGGCAGCCAGGAGGTAAGCGGCCACGTAACGCATTCTGTATCGACATAACAGACACAGATTGACAGATGAACAATATGCAGGTTATGCAACACGGGTGTCACACTTTGTAAAGTAAGAGAGCAGAGTGACACTACAACTTTAGATGTGTCAAAACCTGCTACTTAACTTTCTCATCCCTCCTGTTTAAAATGAACAAAAGACAACATTACTTTGCTTTGGCAGCTTAAAGAACTGATTCAATAATCCACAAATGAAATGATAAATCAGTTGATGGAGCATCTGATATCAACCTGCAGCTATGCTGATAATGGCATAATTGCTAGTCATTTTTCAGACTAAACAGCCAAACATGCCCCAGTTCCTGCTCTTCAAAGGATCATTAAGTTAATGAGATTTGCTACTTCCCCTGTTTCTATCACTGTGACACAAATATCTTTGTGTTTTGGACTTGGCTGAACTAAACAAGCAAATGTGAACAGGACGACTGGAGCCCTAATAAATTGTGATTGTGTAATTATGAACTGTCAATATTTTGCCTACCAACTAAACATTCATGAGATTAATTGTGTGATTAATCATTGACTAATCAGTTACTCAACAGTCTGAAGGTGTATCTATTTCAACAGCTTTTACAAAAGATGTCTGGAACAATGAACAAAGAAGAGGTGACTCCATCTTCTGAATACAGGAGGGTTTGGTTTTCTTATTATTATTAACTTACTTTATATATTATGATTTTCTCAAAAAACAATAACTCAGACAATCATTAATTACAGCCATCCTCTTGTTAGTTACTGAGGCTGGAACTAATGATTATTTCGCTCATTGAATCTGCTGATCATTAGTTAATGGTAGTTTGTAAAATGCACAAAAATAGCAACATGCCATATTTGTTTTGACCGACCAAGCATCCACATAAAATAGCATTTGAAAATTCTCAATCTCAATATTACATGGAGATAATTGTTCGCTAAATTGAACTTAAAGATTTATTTGTGACATAACACTGTGTGACTCATACAAATGTGTGTATGAATGAGTGTAAGGGCTCACATGCAGTAGTTTTCTGCTATTGACACACACCCTATTTTAGCACCACTAGGAGGCCAGCGTGCTTTCTCTCTCCATTACGTTAAGTGTAATTTTACCACATACACCTTACTGTTGCGTGCACACATGAAGTAAGCACCGTTAAACACATGTCGTTAATTAAAAAGACAGGAGGTACTTTAATCTGTTGTAAAAGCTCGACACTGCATGGGAGGAACCCAGTCTAACTTCAGTTTAACTAACGTTAGTATCCGTTCTCTGTATTAAACCATGTTAAACTTTTCACACACGCGTCCAGGAAGAAAATAATAACACTACGTGGTAGATATTTTAATGTTTCCCTGTCTGGAGCTGCTCTAACGGCCTCAGCAGCAGCGATATACATGTTAGCTGTGCTACATGTGAGGCAGAGCTAACAGCATGGCGGACAGTGTTTGTCTGCTCGTCCTCCATTAGCGCCGAGCTACTGCTCCGGCAGCGTCACGTTTCATTTGTCTGTTATTTGAAACAACTGTACAGAGTACATCGTCTTATGAATACAAATCAACACAAAATAATCGATGGGCACACTGTTTATAATGCTGAAATCTTGACTTACTTTAAGTCTAGTAAGACACGAAACGTCGGTCACGCTAGGAAATCCGGGAGAAGGAGGGGGCGGAATTAGAGCGTGTGGAAGAATGGAGAGCGTCAATTTCATTGGTCCATTTGGATGACAGACTCCTGCGTCACCATATAAACGCTTCAGTGTGACTAGAGTGCCTTCTCTCTCAAGGCACTCTAAGTGTGACTATTCTGTATAGGAAACAGTTTATTTACATGAATGAAAAGAAATCTATAACATTCTGACGCGGCAAAAATAATTGTCTATAAATTGATTGAGGGAAAAGTAATTGACAAATTGGTAATCTCAAATCACCGATTTAAGATGTTCAAATGAGAAAGCATCACTTCTTAGGTGTACCAAATTGAATTTTGGTTTTGTACTGGTTTTGTACATGATGGACACTTTGCACTGTCTCCTGATTTTTTGACGTTTGATGGACAAAGAAAATAATCAGATTAAGGGGGACATATGCATATTTTACTTCTTTTGCTTACCATTGTGTCAGTGTTAAACACCTATTGAGTAGTTCTGCATGATTTTCAGCTTCAAAACTCCTTTGTTGTCTCGTACAGATGTCAAGAAAAATCCCAATTTCAACCATTATGCAGCTACTAGGCTTCTTTTTGGCTGCTGCCCCCCTGCTTTCCTCTGATTGGCTTGCTCAGTGGAGGCCCATGTGTGCTTGTTTACGTTGTGTTGTTAAATACATACCGTGGTTCAGCATGGACATATGACATTTTAACATTGTAAGGATGTTCTAAAAATGTGCAACAGCACAATATGTTTCCTTTAATCAAAAATTTAAATAATTGTTAGTTTTAGCCCAACACCATTCACTACTGCTGTAAAAATCTAAGTAGAAAACAAATTATAATTTAGGACCACAATTTATTGAAATAATGTGTATTTTTTATTAGTAGTAGTTTTTACCTATTGATTTTGTTAGAAATCAAATTATCTATTATCCTCTTCTCCCCCTTCTCTTCCTTCTTGCTTTAAAAGTCTTCACTCACTATATTTTTGATAAAGTGATTGCAGTGAAATTTTTATTTGTGTAGTGTTGTGAGAAACAGTGCATATGGATTTCATCTGCTACAGTCCTGTGCAATCCTGTGTGTCATAAGTTTGCTTAAAAGGAAAATTAGAAATAAGCTAGTAGCAACAAAAATAAACAGTATAGAGATTGGGGTATCATAAATAACATCCTCTCCCCATTAAAGTAAATCAGAAATACAGTGAAAAGTAGTCTCTAAAATGAAGTAAGACATAATTCAAATACTCAGATACTTTAGTCCTACCAAAAAGCTACCTTAAAACTGTACACTACTGAAATAAACAAGTAGGGAGAGTGAGTTTCTAATAGTTCAGTTAAACTCTGTAAAACCTGACAGTTCCATCAGTTATCATTTTGATGGCTTGCCTTCAAAATTCAATTATCACACTGTGTATGTGCTTTATAGCTTTCTAGTAGGCTAATATCAGGACAGAACAATGATTCAGTTCATTGTATACATCATTTATTTCCATGAAGTCACCATCAAAAATAAAGTTCATAAATCATTCATACATCACTGTATCACAAGTCAAGATGTAGCAATAGATTAATTCTTTGCATGCACCTAAAACATTATAATACAAAACAAAATTAAGTGATCATCACACACAGCAGTGCCGGGTATACTCAAGAGATTAACAGTTGCTCTGTTAGCACACTACAATTCAGCCAGCTGCTCCTGTCTCTCCTGTGTGAAGAGCCAATGGGAGACAAACTCTATGATCTTATTCCCGTTTGTCACGTACCACATTTTATAGCCAAACTCTCCCAGGAGCATTAAGAAAAAAATGACCAACACCCCGAGGAAGATGCGGTCTAGGTAATGGTTTGCCTTCTCTCTGAAGGTCCGCTGCTCCCATGGCAGCGCTTGCCGGGCTTCACTGTATTTACTGAAGTGCAGCAGGGCTTGCTCGTGTTCGTCATCCACCTCTTCCTCTGGAGCCTCCAGGTCTTGGCCGTCCTCTGTTTCATATGCTTCAGCCATTTTACAGTGGTTGGTGCTGCAAATTAAAGTTTCCTTTAGTCCTCTGAGAATATTTAAATGATATTACTATTTTAATTGCTGACAGAGCCTACTATGCAGTGTCTCTTTACACATTTCCTGCAGCTGTCTTGAAAGTGAAAGGTCTTACCTCACAGAAGATTAGTTCAGGATGGTGATGAGATGAACACAAAAAATAGAGACTCTTAGCTTTTTGTGTCCACACCTACACCATGCTCGTGCCCCTTTAGCATTCGGTAGGCCACCAGCCACAGCGGTGCGTAGTATGAAGGCAGTAAATGCCAGATTGGTGATGCAGTACCTACCTCGCTAAGACGAGGGCTGAGGATTAGACCATACTCAGCAGTTTCAAATCCCTCAATAAGGATGAAGGTTAGGTGACAGATGGTAAAATACGCATTGATATGATAGTGAGTGAGGAATAAACAGAAGCGGAGCAATAGAGGGTGACATTTTTGGATGTTGATGTGAAATTATTCCACTTTACAAGCCCCATGTTGTCAGAATACCCCACAGGTAAATGTGTATATACATCTGAGTTAAATAAATATCTGTAATACAGAAAAGAAAAAATAATTTAAACGTGCATGGTCTATACCTGATTAAATCAGACCCTTGCTGTGTATTTTAGTGGAAAGTGTGACTGAAACCAATGTGGAAATCAAACTGATGACAGAGCAGAGCCCACAGAGCTTTAGCAGAAGCTTTGGACTTTAGCGGAGGAATAAATCACTCCAGCGTAATGCTTTGTGGGTAATTTACTCAAATGCTTCAGAGCGTTTTCAACAACCACAGCTATTGAAATATGGCTTAAACTAGCTGAATTAGCTAAAGAGGTGCCTGCATCCTGTGATAAAGAGTTATGGCTGAATTGCTTTGATGTTGCCAGAGTTTTTGTTTCATTAGGTTTAGTGACTTCCTGCTTAATTTGCATTCCTAGCAGGTCCTTTCCCCCTTCCCTGTATATTGGATGGTCTTCTACGAAACATGAACACACTTGTACTACTCTCTATTGATCTTAACTCAATAAATGTAACCATTCAGGCTGATGCTTTTTTCATGTGACCACTCAAACATCCAAGCTTAGCATTTCCACATTATTCTTTCAGCTATATCTAATCTCATTTTATGGCTCCGTGCCATTGGTGGGTCAGTCCACCGCTTTGGTCCTGACCAAAATATCACAACAATTGTGTGATGCATTGCTGTGAAATTTTGCATAGACTAACCTCTAAATATATGCAAAACTATTGTTAAATGCAAGTGACATTAGCATGCTAACATGATAAACTTAATAAAAAAACAAAACAAAACAACAATTTAGCGTCAGCATGGTAATGTAGCAGTTTTAACATGTTAGCATTTAGCTCAAAGCAATCAGGGAGATGGTGCCGTGACTCCCAGTCTTTTAATTCATTTGAATTGTTGTAAATGTGATATAAGGAATGTGAAATAAGTGTTTTAAATGCAGTAGCTTTGTGTGTCGATTTGGATGAAGATGATGAGAACCTTTTGAAACATGTGACGTTTGTTGTTTTACTTGCTATGTTGACATATATATATTCATAATTCAATATGAATCAATCAAGACAGCACTGAGTGAAAACAAAATAATGCAGAATGATGGGATGTTACTTTTTCTTGGTTTCTTAAGGTCAAAGAAATGCAAGAAGTGCTTTGTTGTCTCCATTAAATGGTTGAGATTCCATACACAACGTAATCCCACAAGTCCCATCTCACAGAATACACCATACTCAAGTCCTTGTTACAATTTCCCATCCACTTTCTCCGTTACAGCCGGTGTACTGGTCGGACACGGGGTGGGCTCTGTGGGTTTACATAACATGCAACGCCGAGTGATCTGGACCAGTGTGGCGCGGAACCGCTTTATCCTGAATGCATAAACCAGTGGGTTGAGGGCAGAGTTCACATGGGACATGAAAATCCCTATGTATGTGGCAACCTTAGGTATATGACACTCTGAGCAGAAGAAGTCGATACAGTTCATAATGTGTATTGGCAGCCAACACACGGCAAAGAGGAAGACCACCAAGGCCAGGGATTTGGCCAGCTTCAGCTCCTTCCGATAATACCTCTCCCCATCACAGGTGGCCTCAGCACGTCGGTTAAGCTGCCGCCGGATCACCCTAAAGATCTCTGCATACAGAGCGATCATTATGGACAGCGGTACCACCACCCAGCCAAAGAAATTGAAATACACCATGTAGTCCATCCTTATGACGGAGGTGAATTTGCAGACAATCTCACTGGAGCTGCTGAGGTTTGCTTGGGCGTCACGGTTATTCCAGCCAATCATTGGAACCAATCCAGTGAGGAAGGAGAGGATCCAGCAGAGACAAACTGCTACATACGCCCTCCCCTGGGTCACTATGATGGTGTACCTGAAGATGGATGTTGGACAAAGAATGAAGACAAGAGTTGTCAATCAATCACTGAAATGAACATGAGCGAAGTTCTGTAATTGTGTCTCTTTGACCAAATGCCAGCTGATAGATTACTGCCCAGAAGCATCTTTCTCAAGTGCCAGCTGAGCTCGGGCTCCACCTGTTAAACCAAAAGTAGTATGGGAAACTGCCAAATCTCTTAACAAACTGCACCAGGATCAGTTAGTCAGAGACGGACATTTTAATTTGCTTAAAAGCTTTTGATGTGCAGGCCATTGATTTGCATTAAACCAGGCCACGATAGATATGTTGATGTCAGACCTAAACACTGAGAAGTACCTCCTCTTGATTGACTCTCTGGAAGTTAAAAGCATACATTTAGCTTTCCGATGCTAAGACCGACAAAGAGTGACAGTAAAAGTCCAGAGTAATTGTTTTTAATTAATTAGAATATTCTCGGAACAACTTCTGGGGTTTGCTTCATCATAGAATAAGTGGTTTTCACATTCAATTAAGAGAGATGTTTGTTGGATGTTGAAATCAATGTAAAATAATTTTATGTTTTGATATAAATCAAATAGAAATTATTTGTGTGGGCAAAGACACATCACATCAAATGTCATGTGGCGTCAACTGAATTGTGAGGAAATTAGATTAATGATATTAACATGCCAGTAACATGAGTGGGAAGGGTCTCTAGATCATATCGATGAGCCTATAATAGACTGGAGGAAGCGTTGATACCCAGGAAGAGAGAGGATGTTCACATCTTTTTTTTATTGCACTCGGTTATGAATATTTTATTTGTTCTTACCGCAAACAGAGTGCCAATTCAAAACATCTATCAACAAGTACAGTCTTACAGGAACTTTCCCTGTGCCCCTCAGTTTTTGTCCAAATCTCGAGTTGACCCCATTCAAAGTGTAACTAAGTGGTTTTAAATCAGTTCCTCACCTGGTGGGAATCTTGACTCGGAGATATCGGTCAATGGCGATGGCCAGCAGGGAGAGGATGGAGCTCTGAGTGATGATCAGCAGCAGGCAGGAGAGGAAGAGGCACGTGTAGAACTGAGTGATTAATCCTAGACTGATGATAATAGCCAGAGGAATAACAAGAAGTCCCACAGCGATGTCAGCCACAGCCAGAGACACGATGAAGCAGAAGGTGGTGTTGCGGAGCGCCCTGTTCACACACACCACCACCACCACCAGCACATTTCCCAGCACAGAGGCCAGGGCAATAGCTGTCTCAATGGAGATATACACCATTTCCACATTCTCCTGATGCTTCATTCCTGGAGAGGATGACATCTTCACTATTCACTACAGATCCTGTTTACCTTTGCTCAGATTGTGAAAAAAATGAAATCGGTTGTTGAAACTTCTTGTCTCTCCTTTGGGTTTTGCTTCAAAGCCTCCATTATGGATATTTTCTAGCTCAAAGAAAGGCACCCAGCTTACCACATTTACACAATGAGTGGCACCTGTAATTCATGAAAGGATGCTGACAGATGAATCCTCCGTATGTTGTTGAGGCTCTGCACAAGACTTACAACAAGTGCATCACCACT
>OMNW01019445.1:11066-23284 GCA_900303245.1 Selene dorsalis | reverse complement strand
TGACAGGCAGAGAGCTCTATCAGGGCCAAGCCACACATCTATCAGGGAAAGGCACTAAGGCTACTGGGGATAAGGCATGGAGGCATGAAGAGAGGCTATTTCCATGGGGAGTCTTTGGAGGGGCCAGGCCCAACCTGGCAGTGAAGCCCAGCAATGAGAGGTCTCTCTGGGGGACTGCAGAGGATAAGAGGCCCCGGCGGAAGAACTCTCACGTCAGCACTTCAATCACGCCTAATCCCTGCTTAGTACACCCACTGCTATGGCAAGGAGAGAGAGGGAAGGAGAGGGAAAGGAGAGGAGGGGGAGTGCAGAGTGAAAATGGTGAGAAGGGAGGCTAAGAGAAAGGAAGATGAAGGAAAACGGAGGAAAGATAAAAGCCAGGAGAAAGGGAAAAAAGATTAAGAGAAGGGAGGAGATGAGAGACAAAGGAAAAAATTGCCAAAGGAACCATCAAAGGTGAACGAGTGGAGGCAGAGTGTGGAAACAGAGAGACGCAATGCAAACTGCAGCATGTGAAAAAAAACAACACACAAACGCCCGTGCCAACACATTCATATTTTTGTCATTTCAAATCCTATCCAGGTCAGAAGAAATCAGACCAAACAGTGGTGATGCATGAAATACTAATGATCATGAACGTGCAAGGCGAAATGAACTGCCTGAAAGATTGCAAAATTAAAACTTGAAAGAAAATTACGTCTATAAAAACTGACTTTCTGCTGAAAATTCACAATCATGGCAAACGTGGCCCTGAGTTTATATTCATTTACACATAAGACATCAAATTACACCAAGGCACAGTGGGTCCAATTTAAGCATGGTGAAAGAGGATATCCTCGGCTGTCTTTTAGAAAGAAAAGAGTCCCTGCCACACAACCAGAAATATAACCAGAAAACCATGTGTTCCACTTGTCAAACAAATTACATGTTCTCGGTGTTCTGGTCTTCTTCTGAGACTGCTTGTGTTGTTCAGCACTGGATAGGATTATCCCAAAAAAGGCAAAGAGATACAATCTCTCCGCAAATGTTTTTAAAAAAAAAGAAAAGGAAAGAAAAAAAAAGGCACAAGACTGTAAGAGACAGAAAGTTTATTTTCTAATACCAGCTCCTAGTCTTATTTTGTAAATTTTTGCTGCAGTGGGAGAGATGATGGGGAGACATCAGAGGATAGAGGGGTGCTGACAGAGGGAGAGAAGGATGGAAATCTGCTCTGACCTGCGATTACTTTGTAGAGACACCACAGGCCAGCAGAGAACATCTAAACCTAATCTGATGAATGCTGCGCATATGTACAGTACTTGTGTATTTATGTGCTTATATTTTTTTTTTTGTGTACGTGCATCTGGGAGTGTGTCCACATGTATGTGTTTGTGTGTGTGTGTGTTTGTGCGTCTGGATGGATAGATGGAAGGGGTGAGAGAGAGGAGAGGAGAGAGGGATGGAGATAGAGCAGATGGACGAGGGGAGATCAGTGAAAGAGGATTATGCCACGTCAAACCATCATCGCACTCATAAAATCAGTCCACCCACACTGCTTCAGAGTCTTCAGAGCCAATGTAGAGCAGGGATAATTTAAGGCCCACAATCTATCTCTTTTTTTCTTACTCCAGATAGTAAAATACTGCTGAGAGGGAAAGGACAGAAGAGACAGTTTAAATTAAGCGCAGGGGATTCTACAAGAAAGGGCGATTGAGAGTACGTCAAGATAAATTGTAAAGGGTGATTGCGCAGGAAAGCTGTGAGGGGATTTCTAGGCAATAGGGCAAAGGCTGTGTATGTATCACTAAGATGCAAAAGCCAGGACTGGGAAGTCATAGATGTGTTGTCTGCTCATGCTCGTGTGTGGAGGAGGGAAAAGGCTGCATGTAGTGGAAATGTTGCATTAGCTGTAGAACAGAGGCCTCCAGAGCGCTCTCAGCACTGGCCTGACATTTGATGTGCACTGAGAGCTACAGCGTGATTATTAGCCCGCAGTAAGCAGCGAAACGATGACTAGCGTGCGTGACTTTACATTAAAATCTGAAGCATCAAAGCTGCTTTACAGTTTATATAATTTGTACCTCCCTGTGTTGCTGCTTGTTGCTTGTGACAAACCCTGACAACTTTTCAACTGGAAAATTTCCCGGGGTTGCCCCCCCCACGCATGCACACACAGACGTTCAGGCACATCCTGGAAGCTGCTTTAAACAGTAAGAGAAAAACGAGGTAAAAGCAGCCACCTTTAAAATCAACACTTCAACACCCTCTCAGCACCAACAGTATTTCCTGCAAAGGGTCCATAAGGAACATGGCCGGCACAAACGTTTACAGAAACAAGGCTGCTGACAAATTTTATCTGCTGAGGGAACCAGAGAGAGCCTCTGGCAAAACCTGTTCACACAATTGCACTTGTTATTCAATAAATATTGGAGAATACTGATAGGACCCTCCTGATGTGCAACATTTCACTTTTGATTTTTTTTTTTGTCTTTTTGCCGTGTATTTAATCGCTGAAAGTATTGTCATATGCTCTGCAGGCGCTTTTTTTAAAGTCCTGAATGTGTTGTTTCAGCACCATGGCCAGCTCCAGAGTGTCTTTGTAACGCTCCAGCACCATGGACAAGGCCTCAGTCACTCTGTTCCAGCTGGACCCACTCAGGAGCTATACTGCTGCTGCTGCTGCTGCTGCTGCTGCTGCTGCTGCTGCTGCTGCTGCTGCTGCTGCTGCTGCGACAAAGTGGAATTAAACTCACAATGAAGTGAAAAATGAAATGACTTTTATGCTAATTGTTCGTGGATGGATGTGTGATTTAACTTGGCAATTATATCCCAAAAATTCAGATCAGGTTTTCTCACATTTTATGTCAAATTAGTGGAAGAATATGATGACTAGCAGCATTTTTTCTTTGTTCATCTGCAAACCCGTCTCCTATAAATTACATGCGTACACTACTAATTTGTTTTGCCAGTCTTGTTTGCCGCTGGATTATGTTCACTTGCAGCATTTTTCCCAGTGGTGGAAGTGATTAGTTTTTGTGGTCCGTGCACTTCATAATTCCACAGGGAGAATATCAGTGTGGTAAAAAGTGAAGTATACTTTGACACTAAAGCCGTAAGTCCCATGTGTGGTTATGTTTGGGCTAATGAAACCCTTCACTCTAATGGCTGGAGAAAGACTGTGGTTTAGGTCACACATTAATAACTCTAAGAGTCTAAGGCCATAGCAGCTCGGTACCTAAGCACAGTCTCACTTTGAGCTAAGTGCTAATGCTGCTTGTGATGACAGTGCTAACATGCTGATATTCAGCAGGCATAATGTGTTTAATGGTCACTATCTTCGGTTATTGGGCTAGCGTGCTCATTAGCACTAAACACAAAGCACAGTTCAGGCTGAAAGCATCGTCATTCGTTTTGCAAGGGTTTTGTGAGTCATAAAGCAAAGTATTGGAAAAACAGAATTGGAATCTGATGATGGGGCGGCAGGGGTGTCAGGAGATTACCAAAGTTGAGTGTCTGGAGCAACTTTTGAGCCAGTGCATTAAATATTTATCAAGGTATTTCAGAAACGTCAACTTCATTGTGGTGCTCAGGGAAAAGTCAAGATCACTTCGGTCCTTAGGCTTCGTCTTCTGTAGACCACGGAATGGAAAATTTATAACAATTATTATTGTTATTGTTATATTATTTCAACTTCTGTCTATTTATTTCAACTTCTGTCTATTTCAATCAGTTTCAACTTGTACCAACAGTGTTGCAGACACTGGAATCATCATCCCTAAAGCCACTATCATACTTTACTAAATGTGAGTGCCTACACATAACCAAACAAATGTTGTTATCAGCAATAATGCTGTTCATAAAAACTGGTGAATGTTAATACACACAACAGCTCATTTCATTCTGGAACACATACAGCCAACTGAGCCATGTGGTGACTCCATCAAAACCCTGTGCATACTGTGAATATCAAGCACAAAAGCCTAGACCCACAATCACATGTACTGTATCAGTGTATGTGCTTTTACATCTTGTGTATGTTACATAGACACACACACACACACACACACAGACTAAAGCTTTCCCTGGCAGCCAGTACAGCCTGAAGAGGTGAGGGCTGGTGGATCGGGTTCCCCCAGAGAGAAGGTCTCATCTTTTCTTTGAAGACCTGCCAACAAGGAGCACTTACTGGTCAGTTATGTAAATGCTCTCATCCCATCCCAGTGCCCGCCTGATCAGCTGCCCTTGAAAGGGAAACACATCTCCAACAGGGGGGGCAATGGGAGGATTCGTCATATTTCTTACGATTCTCCAATTCTCATCATTGGAGCCGTCCCATGTGTCCGCCCTCCACTCGCTCACTGATTTCCCACGTCCCTACACTCTCGGCGCTACGTCACGCTCAAAATGTCCGATGATTAACGCCATCTGCGGTGGGCGGGTGCCATGCTAACGCTCTGGAACGAAATGGATGGTGCATTCCAGGTCCATCTGTGCCTGTACGTACGGATATACACACAGGGGGAGGAACGTGGACATGCCCGTGCACTCCCATATACGGTATGTATACACACTATGACAAAAGCACAAATAAACTGCAACATACACAGTAGAACGCAAATATAACACCAAGGAGAGAGAGAGAGAGAGGAGGAAGGGGGGGGCACATTATCACTCCAACCCCTATTGATAGCAAAGAGGCTTGGTCTTTGCTTTTTTCAATAAACCAACTTCATGTCCCTGGCACCACTTCCCAGCAAATACTCTCTGCAGCATATCCAAAACAGCAAGAAAGCAGGAGGTTATTAATTATCACAGCGCGGGGTCCTTCACATCCGTTTAAAAAGGCACTGATTTGCCCAGTGTTTGATGAGTTGTCATCAGGTCACTGAAAATAAACACATTGCACAGCCTCGGAAGAAATCGCTTCACCAGAGCAGAAAAAGAACACAAGAACTGCTCGAGTACATGCCGCAGTTGATATGTCAAAGAGTTTCTTTGCAAATGCCATTATGGGGTTTCGTGATTGTGACTCACTCAGCTGATTTGAGTCATAATTATATTACCTTAAGGCAAATATGGTGTTATTAGAAGCCGCACATTCTGCTTGTGATGAATGAGTTAATGACTATCATGTGTCGTCTTGGAGAGATGAAGCAGGTAACACATTCAGAGGTAATGTACTTACACCTTCTCTTGTTCTGCGTGCCATCACCTCTCCATTATTTATGTTGCTATAGGCGTTTAGAATCCATTATGCACAAGGGTCAAGGTGCTGGAAGACGTTTTATATGAGTGACATAATAGCTCTAACACTCCCAGGCAAAGAGGAGCGGGAGAATTATGCATCTTTCAGAAGAGCCATTTGTCATCATCTCTTTTTTTTTTTCTTTTTGCTTTTTAGTTGGCCTACTCTGCTGTATCTGTTTGTTTATTTGCTTCTCTCATTTCTTTTTTTTTTTTTTTTTTTTGCTCCCCTGTGCTAAAAGGAGATGAATCCATTTGGTGTTTTAGTGTGTGGGAAAAATTCCAACAACAAACGTTTTACAGCCCCAGCCCCCCCCTCATTCCACTCCTCACTACCCACCCCTTCACAAGAGCTAAGAGGAGCTCAGCTATTTTTTGCTGCGGGTGAGATGAGGCGAGGTGAGGCAAGTGGAAATGCAAACTCGCTCAATGTTTGGCGGCTGGTGGAGATGCGGAAGATGTGAAAAGATAAATTGCTTTGTTCTTTACACACTTGCGGCGATACAAAATCCTTTTAATATTTACCTTTTCCCCCTTAAATGCAAGCATAGCTGGAAACACTTTTAATTAGCGGTGTGTAAGTTATAACAGTGGACATATGGATTAATAGATAAAAATTTTTTGATTATTTCTTGACATCATCTCCCTGCACAGAAGGAAAGCGGACTGGTCATGGGAAAATTGTGAAAATGGAAAAGAGGGAAAAGAGTAATGGAACTCATCTATAATCAAAACGACAACCAGCTCCAGTTGAGACAGAGAGAGAGAGACTGGGGGAGAGAAACGCTGGAAGACAGCTCGAGAGGGGAGGACCGGGAGGTGAGGTTGAGATTGGAAAGGGACTGTGGGCTACTGGGAGGCTGTGGCTCCCCTCAGCATCTGGGTGAAGTTCATTAAGCAGCGGGTCTGTTGTGAGAGAGACTCGTTACGAAGCAGACCCGGAGCGAACGGAGACGGCCGAGGCTGTCGCTCCAAGGTCACCGCTTTGTCCCAGGGGTCAGCGGCTTTCAAAAGAGGATTGGAGATAACGACCGCGCTGATGGTGACAATGATGATAGATGATGTACAGATACTTATATTCTTTTTTTCCTGCTCCACACTGTGTATTTCCCATTTCCAAAACAGGATGCAAGCATGAACGAGTCAATGGCCAGTGATGAAAATGGAAATCAAGTGTTCACTGTGACACGAGGCACATATAGAAAGATGTTTCATATCTCATTACCCACACACACTTTTATATAACACAGCATCCAGGTGTGATATTAAATGTCTCTGTATTCATTTCATATTTAGTGTAAGTGACAGCTGAAGAGAAGAAATAAGCAGGCACCATGGTGAACAACATCAACATAATCCCAATTTAATTTTTTTTATTTTTGATGAAGAAACTTTACGCCCTGTTCACAACTGAACTCAAAGTTGGAGACTCCAATAATACTGGCACACGACAAAGTAGCCCATTCCCCAAGCTATGTGTCTGTACATGCCGCTTTCAAGTACTAGTAGCTTGGAGGCCACTGACCGCAACCATCTGTTTTCCATGCATTTGTTTGAGGTGTTTTCACGCAGCTGAGTTAGAAAATAGCTGCATTTATGGTTCTCAAGGGAATAAAAACAAGCTCAACTGGCCTGTCTCCAAGTTGTCACTCCCACACCTTTACAAGAAATAAAGCTGAACCTCCACTTATTCATGTCGCCACACAAGGCAACTTTTGAGACTTAAATTGCAGGCTGCAGCATCTGAATGTTACATGAATCTGCTCTCGTCACAGGGAATCGTTGCCTCTAACAATGTAAAGTATTTGAATCTCTGTGTGTATACTGCAGGTTGAGGAGTATATCAACCAAGCCATAACATGTGCACCTTAAACACATATATACAAATGTTTGGGCACTTAAAGCACTTGGTTAAGGTCAGAGGAATACCTGCTCAAACAGGTCAAGTCAACATTGACTTCAAGTACAACATGAAACCACAATATCTTCAACCAAAATGCTTTTGCAGCCTAAATTGTAACAGTCAGAGCAAAAACGTTGCACTTAGCAAACAAAAACACAAATCTGTACTCTAGTGCAATGTGTCAGGATTATTTTTCTACACATCAAATTAAAGGAGACACATTATGCCCCTTTTCCACAAATTAAAATAGTTCCCATGTGTCTTAAAGACAAGTCTGTGACATGCTTCAGTCAAAATACCCCAAGGACTAAACATCACAGCTCTTTTCATCTGCTTAAAACAGCCCTGTTCAGAACGGCTGGTTTCAGTGCCTGTCCCTTTAAATGCAAATGAACCACTGCTAGCCCTGCCCTACTCCTTCTACCAGTACTGATACACACAGGTAGGGGTGGTATTATGCAAATTCAAAAACTAATGACATCATTGTCAGACAATGGAGGGAACTGCTCGTAAAACCACATGGATTTCAACCTAGAGAGCAAATTACAGATTATTTGGTCAATTCTCACATTCTGGGGGCCAGGAGGCAGGACAAACACAAATATATATTAAAGAGCCTACAAAAAGTGAGATTTCCATAACTTCATGGTACAGTGTGTGAATAATAAACTGATTTCAGACACTGTTAAAATTTAAACGTGCCATGATGCGGTCTTTATCCAACAGAGTATTGTGCAAAGGATGATACCAAGTGGAATCATGGGAAATGCTTAACCTACACGGAGGACTAAATGTGAGAGCATGACACCCTCTGAGCCTTCATTGACTTTCATTATAGGATGTTTTAAAAAATAACTGTTGTAAACTCCACGACCTCATGAAAGTGAAGTACCACACAGCGATGACAGCCCTCCATGCTAATAACATAATGATTCAGGTGTGTTTGGATGGTGGTAAGTCACGCTAGATAAGCAAGAGAATCTGGATGACTAGAAATAGCAAATTACATTCAGAGGCTTTTTTTTTTTTTTTTACTTTTGACTGAGTTTCAAGTGAATTTTTTTGTTTCAACTATTTAAAAAAAATACTGAATATTTTAATCAAAACCTTTATTTTATTTCTCAAGAATACAAAAAAATAAACACAATCTATATATATCTCAAATAAACCGCAATCAATACTGAAAAGCTTGCAAGTTTAATACTTGCAACAGAGCTGTAACAGTCAGCAGCTCAATATGCTGGAGAAAGAGATTTCTGCAGACCTCTCTTGCAATTATGACATTCATTAATTCAGTTTCAGTCCAGACAGACTTTCATTAGCACAAACTCCCTCTATGTGAAACATTAAAGCTTATTATGCGAGGTAACATTCAATGCCACATTTTCTAAGGATTGTGTTTGATCTAATAATGTGTGTTCTCATCAGATCTTCTTTTTCATTTGGTCCCTCACTTCCATTTGTTCTCCATCGACTCCACTTCTTCCCCTCCTGCCCCTGATCTCTCCATGTGATCTATATATGTCAAAGATGATTTATACAATCTCAGAGAGAAATAATGTTCCCTCAAATCATTAATCTTTGGTTTTTAACAATTTGTGACGTGCAGAGTATATAAGAGAGTTAGGGAATATAATACAGTGTGGCGTCAGTCCTACATGAATGAGGGTATCCATAAAGGGCTGTCAGATTAGGTGTGCCAATTCCTCAGTCTGGATTTATTATTATTATGGGCTGTGGAATGCTGGTGAATACTGCCTGCATGCAGATGAGGGCTCGACGCCGAGACGTCAAACCAGATCACACTCCATTAAGTTCTACCCTGGAGTGTGAGTGTGTGTCTCCGTGTGCGACTGTTTGTGTGTGTGGGGAA
This sequence comes from Selene dorsalis, assembly GCA_900303245.1. Classification (NCBI taxonomy): domain Eukaryota; kingdom Metazoa; phylum Chordata; class Actinopteri; order Carangiformes; family Carangidae; genus Selene; species Selene dorsalis. Next base: position 14,285 of record OMNW01019445.1, on the reverse strand, counting down.
ACAGTGATTTTGCGTGTTTATGTATATGTGAAGGATGGCTGGTGAGACTGGACACAGAGTATGAAATCTGTTTCAGGGGAGTGGCTGGTGGAGAGTGTGTAAGTGTGTGTTTCATGTATTCTGGTATTATATAGTTTGGCTTAAACATGGAGGAAAAAAAAAAAAGTTTTGATCACAGACGCCTCGCCCACTCAATAAAGAGAATAGAGACGCTACAGACAGTCCAACTCTGGATCAGCACAGGGAGACTGCAGGGGAGGACAGCAGCAATAATTTGCATTCATAGCCAAGTCTTCAACTGCCTCCCAGGGGTTGGCACAGAACGATGTAAAGCTATGAGTGTTTGTTCTCTCACAGTTTCATTGCCATATATACTTCACCTATAAGCATGACTTTGAGCGCACCTTTGGCATATATGAGCATTTACATAGCAAACAAAGCCCCGAGGCAGCTACGATGCGACTCATATCTCCTGACTGCTTCTCTGCCATCTCTCTTTTCTCTTGATCTTTACAGTCACTGTTTGCACTCACTCTCCTCCTCTCCTTTCTCCCATTATTGTTTTTCTTCCCTCTTGTTGCTCATCTCAATTTTTCTCTTCTTTTCTCATCGTTTCTTCCCCTCTCCCTTTCCCCTGTCTCTCTCTCACTTCCGTCCTCCACATCACTATCTGTGCTTCACGCTGGTTCAAGAGACATCTTTGGTGACTGTGCACACAATCGCAATCTTATAAAATATGAGATAATAAAAAGGAAAGCCACAGTAACCGCTGTCTTTTCGAATAACAAGAGACAAAGAGCGACTGACAGACAGATAGGGGAAAGAGAGAGGGGAGGGGAGAGGAGAGGAGAGGAAGGGGGGGAGTCTGAAGGTGAGAAAAAGAAATATTGACTTTAACTATTCAATGCTGAGTCAATGTTTGAAGTTAGAAGGAAGTTTTGCCTGAAAGCTCAGATGTTCAGGGGTATCGACTGCAGAGAATAAAGGCTGAGACGACTACAAATGAGGGATGAGAAAACGGAGACGATGGGCTTGAGCTCCGATGTTTGACTGTGTAATATTTCAGATGGATACACAAAATATAAAATGTTAATGTCTTGCTGTTGCCAGAAAATGATGTTAATGGTTTGCCATTTATTGCTGTGTAATGGTCTGGAAACTGTTGATATTTCTTCCACACAGTGATGATTCTGGACTGCTACAGGTATAAATAGAATTAGAGGCAATATTCATGCAGCTGCTGGTGTATTCATGTATCTTTGCAGCTCTATGGGCTGCCTCCACCACTGGTCTGTTAAACAGTAAAAAGAAAAAAAAAAAACCCTGTCAAACCTTCCAATATCCAGCTGACAAAAAGCTGATTATATACACCTCTTATACAACATGGGAAGTTAGACCCCCTTTGAGGTTGAAAGTTTTTCAGTCTCCTTGTCTGAACTTGTTTTTTTCTTGTTTTGCAGTGATGGGTAAAAGATCTACAACTATCTCCCTATATGAAGAGAATTACTGCATTATTATTACAGGTTTACATACTAAGGCGATTTAATACAGACCCACTGCAGAAACCTGTTGCACAGTGTTACTTAAAATAAAACTTAAGTCTCTCTTAATGTTCCTCATTAAAACAATAGTTAATCATTTTGGTTTATTCCCACTGTGAGGCAAGTTAATCACAAAATTGGTAAATTTTGTTTAACTGAAGCTACTGTATGAGTAGATCAGTGTCAAACCAGCCCTTAATGTGACAATCTGCTCCACCTGAGAGAGAGGAAAGTCACTACAGCTGATGCTGCCACCTACAGGCAAAGAGAGGAGCAGCTGCTGTTGTTACGCCACCTTTTAAAACTTTCCTCAGCGATGCCAGGATTTACCGTTAGTGTTAATGACCAACACAGAAGGGTAAGGCAGAGCTCATTACTAAACAAATAATGTGTCTGGCTCAGGAAAGACTTATTGCCTGCAGGTGGCATTAGGGGCAAAACTGCAGGAGCTACTGCTTCCCTTGCCTGTCAGTGGCACATGCTGGACTTGAACTGTCTGCCACTGCAGCTAATGCAATTACATGACCCAGTCTGTCTGTGGTTTAGCTGATTCATCGGCAATCACTGACACCTTAGGTCCATGTTAACGCTTCATCGTATTGAATATCAGCCAATCAACCCTAACTCACGGTCAGCTTCTCAGCACAGCTGTGTCGCTTTAAATTTAAACAAGTTCACTTATGAATTCGCTCATGTCTGGCTCAGGCTGAGCTCACTCTAAATAAACACTAAACATTCTGTCTGAGCAAGTGTTTCGACCAAATAAACTCAGTCTGAATGTGTGGCTGTCAACATCAGTTGGTCTTAAAGCACAAACACTTTTAAGGGCAGCAGAGCTAATCGCTTAGGGATATTTGTCAGCTGAGTCATGTTAACTGCAGTATTCAATAGAACCTGACCTCAAATATCACTCCCTCCAAGATGCACAGTCCATGGGAGAACAAGTATGACTTCATATGTGCAGCAAATGTTTTGGGAGCACGGCAGCAATATGTAAAAGCCTTCGATTTTAAAAAAAACAAAAAAAAGTATGAAAGAAGCAACCCGGATAAACTAAGGTAACACAAAAACAAAGCAGCAACAAGAAGCAAAGAAAAAGGACAGGGACAGCAAAATAGATTAAAAAAAGTCAGAGGGCCGGGGTGTCAGCAACACAAGGGTCTGTATCCCATCTGGGAAAGGAAAGATGAATGATGGAAGCTAAATGAAATGCCACTCTGGGTAATGGGAAAGAGCCGGCGTCAGGAAAGCAGGTCACTTGAATTGCAGGGGATGTTCTTGAGTGGCTTTGCCCCCAGGCCTTGTGCATTCAAGCTTCCTCCTCAAGAGTCGATAATATTAGCTCTAGCACACACACACACACACAAACACACATGCAGGCAGTACACTCACCACTGCAGGGCTACTTGTGTAAGAAATCTGAATGTGTTTTTGTGCAGGTGACAAGCCAGCAAGAACCAGCTCAAACCAAATCTCCTCTCCTGCATTTTTTGGTCCTTTTTTTTTGTTCTTCGCTGAATATTTGAATGTACACAGAGCAAAGCAGAAACTGTATCCATGGTGATGTTAATCATTATGGAGGTGATAATATTCTCTCTCATGCTTTCTCTCCCCCGTCCCTGCATTCTTGGCTCTTAATGCTTCAATCTCTGACCTCTTCTCTTTTTTTTTGTATGTG